>APFE031662381.1:61816-73404 GCA_000404065.3 Pinus taeda | reverse complement strand
ATTATATTGACTTTATAGGAAAAATCGGGATGCTTTATTTTACAATATTATAAGCATGAAGAGGATAAAATATAAATCTAAAATTAATATATTTAAATTTAAAAGAAAATTACCATGTTTTATTTCAGAAAATTTAGAAGATGGGAGGGGTACATTTTATGGTTTATATATCTATGTATGATTAATAATTGTAATTTTATTGTTTTATATTTGATTTAATTTATCTTTTAGCTAGGGTTAAGGTGGTTAAGGAATGATTTTAATTCAAGTGAAGGTTACAATTATTATTTTAATATTAAAGATAATCTAGGTTATTATTAATTATTATATATATGTTAATTATTTATATTTATTTAGTATGATAATTTTGTATTTATTGATTTGGTTGAGATGTAAATATTTGACATATTTGAATGTGAAACTAAGTTTGTTGCCTCAAATTTTTTTTATTTTTGGAAATTGAATTACTTGAGGCAATTCATAACAAGTAAACTCAGATGGTAATTGATGGTTTAAACATTGGGTAAAACTACATTGTGGATATGTCAATTATTTGTCCCATTCTATAAATGGATCAAATGCTTCCAAGGAACTTCGTGTGCTTGTAAACATCATACCCCATTTGTCTCTATCTCTTTATATCTATCTAGAGCACATATTCCCATCGATATCATCCATGGCGTCTAAGAAAACAAACAAAGTGATCTCTTCCTCTTCTTCTTGTATTAAACCACAGCAAAACCAAAGTTTAAGGTATATTCATCCAACTTCTACGAGCCACAACATAGTTGTGACATGTTGCACATTGTGTTGTCATTGATGACAACAAGATGCCATTGATGTTAAAGGGGATGTCTGATACAACATCAACATCATTCACAATGCCTAAGAACGCAAAATGACATCTAGATCTCTTACAGGTTCTCATAAGTGAAGTTAACAATGCCTAAAGTTATTTGAGTTTTTGATGCAATTAATGTATCCTAATAATCCTATAAACAACATTATTGTTCAAGTCTCATTGATACCTTTCCAACTGTATATCTTGCTCTGTAAAAATCTTCCCAGATAAGAATTTATGACCATTTGAAAATCGACGCTAATTGAAGACCCAAACTATAGGCAAAAACCAAAAATATTAATACATTAAAGAGTGTGCACCTTTGGGGCACATCCATTGTCTATTGACACAATCAACGACGAATCTCAAGAAAACATGCATGACATTTAACCACAACAATTAACAAGCCACTAACCCGCCACTGTGGTACCACAAAGTGACACATGACGAGCCCAAAGTGGATCAGAATGATGACTGGGTAGACACATGACAATCCAAGAGTGGCTCATGTTGATGACTGGACTAACACATCGAAAACACATGGCAAGCTAGGGGTGGGTCACATTGATGATTGTGTAGACACATTGAAAGTTAAAGTGGTTCATGTTGATGACTATATTTACACATGGTAGAAACATGGTGAGTTAGGAGTGGCTCATGTTGATGACTGGGCAGACACATGGCAACCACATGGTGATCCCGAAATAACCCATGCTAGTGAGGAGGCAGACAAATGACAAGCCTAGAGTGGTGTATCCATATGACTAGATTGACATATAATGACTTAGCAACATGACAAGTGGCACATGCAAATTGGCTCGCCATGATGATTTGGAAACCCTGACACATGTAAAAACATTATAGGTTTCTTGTATACGTGGCACAACATGTCATTTGATGATGTCAGCATGCTAACATGGCATCACCTGGATCTGCCATGTGGCATGGACAAATGGAACAGTTTGGTTGCTAAAAAGGTCAAAAAGTGGGTGACATGTAGTACCCCTCATGGGTTACTCTGTGGCATGATGATGTTATGTTGATGTCATCATGTGAATGACTAGGTACCCAGTCATAGAGGTCAATCACATGGGACCAAGGCATTGAGTTTAAGAAGTTGAATTGAAGTGTTGAAGAAAGCATGGTCACATGGTAGGACCAACCCTAGTCATATGGAAAAGGAAACAATTATATGGCATAGAGTTAAGGTCACATGGTAAGATAAGGCCCAATTATATGGCAAAAGGATGGTTGTATGACATATTAATGGGCATTGACCCTAATGTACAAGCCAAATCCATAGGCATATTGGTTAGCCATCCATAAGCTTGGGACTACAAACCACTATAAATATGCGCCTAAGCTACTTGTTTCTATAACAAGTGATCAATCAATTTATTGGTAGCTCACTGGAGTCTCAAAATCGGTGAAGCGGATTTTTTGAAAATTTTTTTGAATGCGGAGTAGAATGATGAGGCTCAATGTTTTGTTTGTTATATTGTATGGTCATGATGCGAACTCATACCATTGATTTTTGATATGGCTGCAGTATAAACACATATTTCCAACGATGAGAACCACGATAGACTCCACATCATCATCCATATATTGGCCTATATAATACACGTTAACACACATGTTAAGGACATGGTGTAACATATTGGCACGTGGGTCCATACCCCCACTCTTATTTCGAGTTGCAATCAATACAATGTTGAGTGAATTGGTTTACAAGCACTACATACAACTTGGCTAGTGATGTGTTGGTGTTGTATTCGTCGAGACCCTAGTTTGAGTCCTGGCAGCAGTCAGGTCAACATAATTTTTTTATATCATATGAGATTCATTTTGTAGAATGACTAACATATCAACGTTGAACATTTTGTAGCACCAACGCCAAAATCTTTGCATTTTTCAGAAGCGTGCCTAGAAAGGGACATTTGTAGAGCGCTTAAGTCTTTTTTTTAATCAAATAAGTGTGAATCCTTCCATTAATTTGAACAAAATACATATAGTACAACCCGGCTCTGTGATATTTCATCAGAAACCCGGGATGATAGAACCTCGAACTGAATTTCAAACAAGACTGCAAAAGAAACGAAGACAGGGTGATCCTCCCTATGAAGAATGCCCAGTGTCTAAGTTAAACCCAAACAGTCTACCCTAAAGGACCATCGGATAAAAACTTGCTTATCGACCCTTGAAGGCGGGCCCATTGAACCTCAGACCCAAAACTTTGCCACAAAGCAATATCCTTACTTTTCGATTAACATTCAAACTTAAAGAGCATACCATCCCGCCCTTGGAGATCTAACGATCCAGAATGATTTCGGGCCCAAACCTTGCCCGTACTTTAACCTTTCTGGCGGACCCAAAAAGAAACTAAGCCACCGCTCTAAACTATTTCAGGTCCGATTGACAAATTAACTGTCGATTGTTTTCTCCGCCCGAAATCCATTGGATGGGGGATTACCAAAGCGATCCCTCCAACAAACCCACTTTTTAACCTATCTTACGGACCCAAAAGATTTACGAGCCACCACACATAATTTTTCGGGTCTATTTTGGGAATTATTCCTCATGCATCTTTCTGCCTGAAATCCTAGGGATTAAGGATTTCTGATGAGATCTCGTTAACTTGCACACTTTTTACCATTTCTTATGAACCCCAAAATTAAATAGGCCGCCATTTTATAATAGTTCGGGTCAGTTTGGGCAATTAACCTTCACGCAATTTAACGCCCGAAATGCATAGGATGAATGTTTTCAGAGGAATCTCTGGTTGGCCTCCTTCCAATTTACCTGCAATTTATCGCTCTCTTCTGTCCTGTGATTGATTCACTACCTGTCATTTTCATTGGTCTTTTCTCTGTTTAGTTCTCATTTTTTTAAAAGTGCTCCCTATCTTCTATAGCCTGCCTATGGCAGTCCTCACGAAATTGCCCTAAAGGCATCCTCATCCAGGCATATCTTCTATTGTTCCTAGAACATAGTACTCCTTCGTTCGCCAGCCGATCCGCTAATTTGTTAGCTATTTTGTGAACTTGAACAAATTAGATTGTTCTCAAGGATCTTAGATGGTATTGGATGCGTTGATAAACCTGCAATAACCTCCAGTGTTTTGAAACTTTCTCTAGTGTTGTACCATTGCATATCTTCTTGACTGAGTTAATTATCAGTTCAGAGTCTGCTTCTACAATGACATTGTGTAAGTTCGACGCAATCAATATTTCTAGGCATTGCTCTAAGGCCATGAGTTCTACCATATCATTAGTGGCATTTCCCAAATGACTATGAAAGATAATTTGTATGCATCCCTTCTCATCTCTTATGACTCTGCCATAACCAGCCACTCCAGGGTTTCCTTTAGAGGCTCCATCTATATTGTCTTTCAGAAAACCATGTGGAGGAGGTTGCTAGAAGTCCTTGCCCGCTGTTATATAGCTTGTATTCTTGCTTGTGCCCTGGGCGATCATCAACTGGAGACCCAAATTCACAAGTATATGTGCATCCCTGTTTATAGGAGGGTTTTTAGGGGGTTGCTTAAGCCAGGTGCTTACAGTTTCTTTAATCTGTCTTTTAATCAAATCTATGATGCTCTGTGTCGAACCAATTTTGTCGTTGAAAATCATGTTATTGTGTTCTTTCCAGATATCCCATATCAAGAAACCAGGGATTAGAGTCCAAGCTTTGTTGACGATTTCATTTTCTGAGAAATCTTTCTGCCAATTCTTTAAAGTGCCAGTAATGTTGGATTTGTCTCAGTCAGTTTTCCTGAAGATTGAGGCTACCCAATTCCACAAGGTAGAGGTGAATGAGAAGATGTTGAGTAGATGATCCATAGTTTCTTCTTGTAGACCACACAACTAGCATCTAGATGGACCAACAAGACCTCTTTTCCGAAAATTCTCCCAATTTAGAATTTTTTTGTGATGCACCAACCACATTAATAGTTTAATTTTCATCCAGTGCGAGTTCTGCCATAGGTCCTTCCATATTTTGTTAGGGTTTGGAAAGGCAAGCCCAATGGAAATTCTTCTGGCTTCTTTGAGGTTGAAGTTGCCTTTGTTGTTTCTTCCCCTTCTTAGTTGGTCAGACAATGTAGATGTTAATATCTTTCTCTGATTCAAGATGCCTGCAAGAGTTTCTGCTTGGGCTTTCAAAGGGTTTTCTTCATTGTATCCTAAGTTCTTCCATGTTCTCCATTTGTCCTTGTATCTTGTTTGATCCCATAAATCCCTTACCCTGAGTAACCCTTTATTATCTGTGTCATCCTTAAGATTGGCTAATTCTTCTCTACACAGGTTAGGTTCCTGTTGCCAATTATCCTCCCAAAACCATGCTAGGTTTCCATCTCTAATCTCCCAAAAACTATGCTTCTGAACTATGGCTATATTTTCCCAAGCCCTGTTCCAAATGTGGGAGCCTTTAATGTGTCTAGACATCTTAATATGATCCCTTGCTTGCAAATTGTTTGCATACTTATGTTTCCAGAGCTTGGCCCATGGGGTTGCCGACTCGTTTAGCCATCTCCACCAAAGTTTTTCCCCCAGGACTTTGCTAAGGGTTTCAGGGTCCTGAAGTCCCATACCCCCATGGTTCTTAGGTTTACATAGCTTTTCCCAAGCTACCAAAGCCCATTTCTTCTTCTCTTCCCCTTTTCCCCAACGAAAATATCTTTGAATATTTCTTATTAGTTGCAAAACTCCTTTCGGAGCAAGCGAAGTTGAGAACATGAAGGTGGGAATAGTTTGTAGGACAACCTTTGTAAGCACTAGTCGTCCAGATAAATTCAAAGATCTGCTTGTCCATTTCCTGATTTTATCTTGCAATCTGTTGGTCACTGTCTCCCAAACTTCCTTGCTCATAGGTTTATCAGTGGTAGGTATTCCCAGATATTTGGATGGTAGCTGATCTCTTTGAAAGACTAGGATTATGGAGAGGTTTCTCTGAACAACAATGTCAATATTAAAAAAGATTTTTTTTGATTTGGTGAGGTTTACCTCTGTACCAGCGGCCGCCATAACAAATTCATTTAGGATTTGCTTGAACACTTTAGCTTCCTTGACTGTGGGTGTACCCTGCAGCATAGTGTCATCCACAAATTGTTGATGAGTCCAGGCATCCCCATTCGGGGTGAGTTTGAGACCTTGGATTCGTCCTTCTATGCTGGAAAATTTGATGGCTCTACCTAATCCTTCCATCATAAGAATAAAGAGGAAGGGGGAGAGTGGATCTCCTTGACGGAGGCCTCTCGAAGGCTTAAAGGTTTTGGATGGAGAGCCATTAAGCATGATCAAAAAATTAACTATAGTAACTAGGGCCATTATCCATCTTATCCATTTGTGGTCGAAGCCATATGCTATTAGTACTTCCCTTATATACAACCAGTTAAGCTTGTCATAAGCTTTCGCTAGGTCAAGCTATATGATCATCCCCGCTTGCTTATTTCTCTTCAAAGAATGAACCACCTCGTGAGCTTGAATTATGTTGTTTAGAATCTGCCTTCCTTCCACATAACGAGTTTTCTCTTCAGACACAAGCATTGGAAGTAGGGGCTTGAGTCTGTTTGCAATTACTTTGGAAATAATTTTGTACACCACATTGCATAAAGTTATGGGTCTGAATCTGTCTGCTGTCATAGATTTTTCCTCCTTTGGAATCAAAGCTATGAAAGAAGTATTAACCGCCCTCAATACGATTTTGGATCTTCTAGAGTCCTCCACAACTTCAAGGATATCTTGCTTGACTATTTCCCATCATGCTTTAAAGAAGTCAACATTGAACCCATCCGGTCCTAGAGCTTTCCCATTTTGCATTTCCTTAATAGCTTCAGAAACTTCCTCTTCAGTCACTGGCCTGTTAAGATTTAAATTATCTTCCCTGGTGACAAGTTTTGGAATATACTTTGTGAATTTGTTGATAAAATATGATATGTTTACGAGCAGCTCCTCTGCAATGCTTTAGAAATGTTGTAACAGAGCACATTCCATTTCTTTGTGGGTTCTGAGCTCTTCCCCTTGAGTGTCTCTGAGCTTTGAAATCTTGTTATGTGCCCTGCGATCCAAGGTTGACTTGTGAAAAAACTTGGTGTTTCGGTCCCCTTCTTTAAGCCATTGCACTCTCGATTTTTGCCTCCAGAAGATCTCCTCTTGTTGGCATCTTTCATCCCATTCCTGTTGTAGAGTGTCCGCTTGCTTTTTTCTTTCCTCTGTAAAGCCATCTGTGATAAGGATTTGATTAATTCCTTGTATTTTTTGTTCAAACTCTCTTTTAGCTTTGAAAATGTTGCGAAACTCCTTTTTGTTCCATTCTTTAAGCCTAAGTTTGATGTGTTTTAGTCTTTGTTGTAGGAGAAACATCTTAGTGCCTTGAATGAGTGAATCTTCCATCGACCATTTACCAATATTACTCATGAATTCAGGGTGAGTGAGCCATACATTTTCAAACCTGAAAGGTATATTCCTCGGAGTACCTATAAATGAAGCTTCAAATTGGATAGACCAGTGATATGAGCCTCCAAAAGGAAGGATTAATGCAATCAAGTTAGGGCCAGTAAGAAAGAGGTCCTCCGAGATTATAAATCTATCTAGTTTAGAGGCAACTTGAGAAGCCCATTCTCTCTTATAGTTCCATGTAAAAGTAGCATTTATGGTCTCCGTATCCACTAGCCTCATGTCGATTAGGAAGTTCTGGAAGGCAATGGAGTCTTTACTTAGTGTTCTAGTCCCACCTTTTTTTTTCTTTAAGAGATTTGATCATTTTAAAATCCCCTCCCAGAATCCAAGGCATAATAGGATGTCTCCCTCTCAACTCCTCCAGTGAGGTGAGAAGCCTGAGTTTGTCTTCTAGTTTTTGAGGACCATAGACATTTGTGATCATATATATTTCCTTATCACCCAAAGGTTGGATCACCATTGAAAGGTAGTTCCTAGATGCCTCAGCATCCAGGATTCCAAGCTTCTGGGGATTCCAAAGAGTGAGAATGCCACCTGTCGTGTTGTCTACTTTAACTTCTAGATAATCATACTTAATGAGCCATTTACTATGAATCTCTCTGATTTTATCTATTGAACATTTGTCTCCTCGATAAACACCATGTCTGGTTTTCCTTATTTTATTCTATTACTAAGATTTCTTTGTTTCCTTTTGCTTCCTAGACCCCTAATGTTCCAGGTTGTGAGCTTCATTATGAAAGATTAGTAAATGAGTAGCTATTAAGATCTTTCATCTTACCTGAGTTAATCATGAGTGTCCCACACTTTGTCAGCAGCTCATTCTGTCTTTTCCTTCCTCTTTTCCTGCCTGGGTTCTTGGAAATGTGTCCTGATGTCGCCTCCATCATTTCAACTCCTATGTTTTCTTGGCTTTCATGGTTTCTTTTGATTCCAAAACCCTTTGGTTGATATCTCCAAAGGAAGAGTTGTTGTACTCTATCAAACTCCTCTTGTGGTAGAGAATCAACCCCTTTGGTGGTTCCCTACTCCAAGAACTTTTCTAGATCAAGGTTCTCCTGCTCAAGAATCTCCTGTAGTTCATGGTCCTCTATTCCCACTTCACTTGGGGTCATCTCATGGTCCCTTCCAAGTTCCATGGTGTTGAGCATATTTTCCTTTAGTTTTCTATTCTCCGGTACATCCTCCGTGCTGGCATATTTTTCCTTTTCTACAAGATTCTTCTCCAATGCTTGGTTCATCGCATTGTTCTCCTCTTCTTCTTCAAAAATCTCGAAACTCTTGTGACTTGGGTGTTTATCCTCGCTAGTTTTCCTTTGGTACTTTTTCCCCCTTTCCCTTTGCCTCCTATCTTGGTAAAGCCTTTGGGGTCTTTTCTTTTGTTGGTCTTCATATTGTCCTCTAGTTTGTTTAAAGGGCAATCTCTGATGAGGTGCCCATGCTCATGAAATTTGCGGCATCTGAATGGGATATGTTCATAGTCCACCGCCTAGAATGATTTCATCTGGAAGTGCCCCTGATAGGTCCATTTCTACACATATGTGCGCAAAGGAGGTATATTTTCCTTGCAGAGCCGCCTCTGAAATATTTAAGAAATGACCTAATTTATTGCCTATGGCCTTTAAGGATTCAGGCAGCCAGTAATCTAAAGGTAGGGAGTATAGTCGTATCCATACCGGTATTGAAGTTAATGTTTCTCCTTCCGGGACAAAATTCATCACCCATGGTCGCATGTAGAGGCTAGCCGCCGCATAGAGGTATGGTCCTCCTTCGAACACTCTGTCTTTGTCTTCTATGTTTGCGAATACCACTATGAATAACCCCTTGGACCCAAGGTGGAGGGTTATTTCCACCTTAGGTTTACATTGGTTTCTTATCCACACCTGCAATGCCTTCTCCGTTGGCCATATCCCCATAAATTTACATATAGTTGCATATGTTGTCATATGATCCTGAGGTTTAATGGCTGACCTGGGTTTGCAGAGTCCTATCCCACTCCTGTTCTCAGCTTTCTGATTGTTGTTTTATGTTCTATTCTCTCCTCTAACCTCCTCATGATTCTTTTCCTGCTCAGGAGAACTGTTATTTTCCGATTTTTTCGTGCTAATCCTCTCCATTCCTGCTTCAATTGGCTTTTTGAAGCGATTCGATCTCGCTTCCTTGTTTTTGTTCACCACTATGTGGCTGTAGGAGGGAGTAGAACTCCCCCCTCCTCGTCCTTCCATGGTAACCAACAATCCTCTATTGTTCCAAACCCGAGCTTCCCCCATAGCGCCTTCTTTAATAGTTTTCTGAAGAGTGCTTAAGTTAATATATGGTTTAATTTTGTTTTTATGGTTTTTTTGCATTTAATATTGGTCCAAATTGTATTATGAAAGAAGCAGAGTAATCAAGGCTTAGAGATGGAAGCTTCTAGAGGCTTAAGAAGCTGTGTTGACAAATATTTGATGATTAGAATCTCTATTTTATGTTTTGAATGTATATGAGTAGGTTGCAATGGTTTTGAATACATGATGAGAATAGGTTTCGAGAAGGGGTATATGTAACCAGATTGATGAATAAGTTGAAGTTTGGACAGCATCATGACAGGTAGTGGCGATTTTTGATAGTGGATTTTAGTGACAATTGTTGCATGTGTTGCAATGACATAGATTGACAATGATAGTAGGTTATGTCTATAGATTTTGATTTTACTTATGATCCAATGATTATAAATAATGACAATAGATCCAATTTGAAAATGATATGAAAGAGAGGCCCTCAAGGAGTTGATGGAGGTGGGTGCCTCCACTAAGGTTGGATCCTCAATCAAGTTGGAGCCTAAAGCAAGTTGGAGCCAACTTATCATCGAGGTTGGTGCCTCAATTAAGTTTTAACCTATAGTGAGCAGTTGTTTGCATTCTTTCGAGGTTGGTGCCTCAATTAGGTTGTAACCTACTGCAAATGACAACTTTCATATCTTGGGGATGGTTTCCTCTATGATGCAGGAGCAGGTGACTCAGAGAAAAGCCTGCACTTTCTATGTTAAAAATATGTTTTTTCCTCAGTTAAAAATAGGAAAAAAAATAAGACATGCTATCTTTTCTCTAAAAGTAGGATTAGCATGGAGAATAAAACTTACTAAATGGTAAAAAGCTTAAATTATTAGGTAAAAGCCGCTTTTGTACTAAATAAAGATTTACATTATGAGTAAAAAAGAAAAAGGATGTAAAAACTTAGCCGCCAAGGAGGAAAGATTTCCTCTCATGTAAAAATCTGGAATTAGAAATTTTTATGCATGAACAATGAGAAAATGAATGTATCCGCAGCTCTAAAAAGGAGGAAAAAAAAACCAGTCTTAGATTGAGGATGGAGAGCCCGGAACCGTGGGTGATAGTATGCTGGTTGACTATGTAATGAGGAGATTTCCGCAATTTTCATGATGAAAAATGATTTAATAAGAAAAGGTTTGGGAGGTGTTTACAAAACCCCACTGTGCGCATGTTGTCTGTTAAATTATAATTGAATACCTGTAAGTAAATTGGAATGGTGCGTACGCTGTCAGTTAGTTCATAATTGTATGCCTGCAAACATCAATTTGAAGCGGTGTCAATTCTGTGTATTGGTGCATATACTGTCAATTGTATATTTGAATGCCTGTAGAATTTAAATGGAAGGCTGTGGCGGGTCTATTGGAATTTAAATACAGTGCGTAATTGCGTAAATTACACTTGGTGTTTGTATGAATTATAAAAAGTGTTTAAAAGCTGTGCGCCCATTCATATATTATGTGGTAATGCGTTCAACGCTTGTATAGCATAGCGTTGGGGTCATATATTGCAGTGCGTTCAAAGGTTTATGCTAACACATATACTCTAGTTTCGTTCAATAGAACAGTGAACAGATGTTAATGTGGCAGCCAGGCGGAATTATGGTAAAATTGTGACAGCTATTATAAGCATTCACCTATTGCACAAAGTTGAGAATTAATGACTGATGATCTCCCGGAATCGACGAGAGAACAAACGGAAGACATAGAAGATATTGCAGTTAAGCTAGGAAGACTGTCTTTAGAACCACCAAGCAGTCCATCATTAGTGGTATCAGAGCCAACCACTGACATAGAGTTGAATCTCAGGAGCAAGAGAAGGATGGCTTTCAGGGTTGGAAGAGGACGAGGACATGGACGTGGTGGAAGAGGACGACATGCTGAGAATGTCGAATTGAGGGAAGAAATAGAGGAGCTGCGAGCTAGGTTGGATGCACTAACCTCCGGCAGGAATATAGATGATGGAGACGTGAGTGAACCCGAA
>APFE031662381.1:43086-58142 GCA_000404065.3 Pinus taeda | reverse complement strand
AAAAATAGGAAAAAAAATAAGACATGCTATCTTTTCTCTAAAAGTAGGATTAGCATGGAGAATAAAATTTACTAAATGGTAAAAAGCTTAAATTATTAGGTAAAAGCCGCTTTTGTACTAAATAAAGATTTACATTATGAGTAAAAAAAGAAAAAGATGTAAAAACTTAGCCGCCAAGTAGGAAAGATTTCCTTTGTAGTAAAAGTCTAGAATTAGAAATTTTATGCATGAACAATGGGAAAAAAATGAATGTATCCGCAGCTCTTAAAGGGAGAAAAAATAGAGTGTCTTGGATAGAATGGAGAGCGCGGACCTGTGTGAATATATGTTGTTTTAACTGTGTAATAAAGGGGATTTTCACCGCGTTGTTCATAATTTGATGATTGAATAAAAATGATTTGGAGGTGCTTTACAAACCCCACGGTGCATATATTTTATAGTTGTATGCCTGTAAAATGAATTGGAAGCGATGAAATTTGAATGTGGAATGTTGTAGCAATTAATATATATCGTGGCAATTACATAAGCAATTAACAGGGACCGTGGATGTTCAAACAATTCCTATACACTGCGTTGTCCAACCATATTCCCATACGCTGCAAGTATAATTTCCACAGCATTTATTTGTAATATTACATAGCATGGGTATGGTGTTTACCAACACGCTGTGCGCTGTCCACTATAACAATTCCAGTGGGTATGGTGTTTACCAACACGCTGTGCGCTGTCCACTATAATAATTCCAATACGCTGTCACTGTAGTTTCAATAGTGGTTATTTGGTAATATTACATGGTGTGAGTTTCCTTGTATTGTTAGAAGGCTGTGCGTGTTTTGTATAGATTACAAAAACAGTGAAATGCCGTGCGATGTGTGAGACTTCTAAAATTTTGTGCGCCAATTCTATCTATACCTTGTTTCATCTATGAGGACGGTGAATATATATTGAATTGCAGCAAGGTGGAATTGTTATCAGGTTGTGACAGTAATTGTTAGCTTTCCATTATTGCACAAGGAGAAGATTTAATGACTGATGACCTCAGGGAATTGAAAAAAGACCAAACCGGAGACATAGAAGATATTGCAATCAAATTGGGAAGACTGACATTAGAGCCAGAGACCGGTCCATCATTAGGGTATCAAAGCCAGCAACTGACGTTGAGTTAAAATCTCAGGAGCAAATAGAAGGTATTGGGATTTCAGGGTTGGAAGAGGACTGAGACCATGGACGTTGTTGAACGAAGGAAGACGGCATGCTGAAATGTGAATTGAGGAAGATATAAGAGAAGTCCGAGCTAATTGGATGCGTTTAATCTCCGGCAGAACATAGATATGGAGAACAGTGAGTGAACCCGAAGCTGAAGCTACGGAGGAGGAAGCTATAGAGATTTCTCCTGAGATGAAGCTCTTTCAGTCTCAGTAATGAATCCACAGCCAGGCCATGGAACCAGTTAGTACCAGTATATCAAGGAGGACTCAATCCAGAAGAACTGATCGACTGGATTAATAGCATGGAGAAATTCTTCGATTATGAAGAATTGGAAGATGAGAAGAAGGTAAAGTTTGCTGTCACCAAACTAAAAGGCCATGCAGCGCTCTGGTGGGATGGCGTGCAGGCGGAAAGGAGGAGACTGGGCAAGCAGCCAATCAAGAATTGGAGCAGGATGGTAGCAAAGCTTAAAGGTAAGTTTTTGCCCAGTAATTATCAGCAGACATTGTTTAGGCAAATGCAAAATCTCAGGCAGAGAGCTTTAACAGTGAAAGAATATACAGAAGAATTTTATAAGGTGAGCATAAGAGCTGGAGAAGCCCAGAATACAGATGAGAGGTGGCAAGATATATGAATGGCCTCAGAATGGACATTCAGGATGAGATTAGTTTACTGTCTCCAAAAACAGTAGAGGAAGCCTATCAGATAGCACTAAAGGCTGAAGAAAAACTCATGAGGAAGCAGTCTGCCCGTGGGAGAGGGACTTTCAGAGGAAAGGAAAGTCAAGGTGGTAGTGGAAGATCTACAGCACCTGCAGAAGGAGCTAGCAGTAGCTCAACCCAGCATGCATCCACAGGAGGTGATGCAAGAGGCAAAGGGAGTTTTTCCAGAGGTAGAGGAGGCAGAGGAGGAGGCAGAGAAGTAAGATGCTACAGATGCAATAAGCTGGGACATAGAGCTTTTGAGTGCCCAGAGAGTGCAGACATAAAGCAGAGGAATGCAATTGTTGCTCCAGCTGAGGAAGAGGCACTAGTGGCAGCAGTGACAGAAGAGGTGGATACACCAGAAAGTGGAGAGTCTTTGGTACTTAACAAAGTTTTGATCAAATCAGCAAAGGAGGTGACTAAACCGCCACAAAGAAAAACTTTGTTCAGGACAGTATGCAAAGTTCAAGGGAAATGTTGCCAGATGATCATTGATAGTGGCAGCAGTGACAACTTGGTTTCTACAGAGGTAGTAGAGAAATTGAAGCTGAAAACAAGGAGGCACCCAACACCGTATAAAGTGTCATGGTTGCAAAAGGGACATCAACTGCTGGTAAGTGAATAGTGTGAAGTAGAATTCCAAGTGGGCAAGTACAAGGATAAAGTTGTTTGTGATGTGATGCTTATGGATGTGTGTCACATATTACTGGGGAGGCCTTGTCAATATGACAGAGCAGCCATGCATGATGGGAAGAGGAACACCTACAAATTTGGAAAGGATGGTGTCAATCATACATTGTTGCCTTTGCAGGAGGATGTACCAGGACAGAAGACTAATTCAAAAACTCTGTTATTTGGAGGAAAGAAATACTTGGAGCAGACAGTGGATGTACAGTTGAAACAAGAAGAACTCATAGCAGCTGAGTTGGAAGAGGAAGTTCATGCGAATGAAGAAGAGGATCAGCTGGAAGAACTGGTATCTGAACTGACAAGTGAGACTGTTAAAACTTGTAGTTTTCCAACTGACAAGTTGTGCATGAATGCAGGTGATGAGATAGTAACAACAGAAAGCTTGGCCTGTGGAAGTATTGAAGATTGTACAGAAAGTTTTTCAAAGGAGTTTACAAGTTTATGGCATGAGTTAAGTGTTCTGGAGCAGAGACTAGAAGCACAGAGGATAAGTATTCAGAATATAAAAACAGAGATGAATGGAAATAAAGAGGTTCCCGAACATAGAGGTATTCTTGAAGAAGATGATGTTGAGGAGAGACTAACTGATAGTCTCAAGAATGATTGGGATCAGCATACTGAAGTGCTGGCAGTGGGAAATAAGGCACTAAGGCCTTATGATTTTTATTCTGATAAGTGTTTTGTGAATGCAGGTATTGTTGCAGGTACTGGTGAATATTTAACTCAGTCAAGCAGTCAAATGAAAGGAGAAGGAGTTTTCTATTCCAGAAGACAAGAGGGCATGGATGATCGGGTGGCAATCAGAACAGAAACAAGCATAGAAGCACGAAGTCAGTGGGTGACAGTACAAACTGAGCAAGCCGTCTTAGCTCAGCAGGCAGCAAGAAATCAGCAGCTGGAAGAATTATTGGACAAAGAAATTGAGCTTATTAGAAGAATCATGTTGAAAGCATCTCAGCGGAAAACATGGAAAAATTATGAAAGTGCAAGGAAGAAGAGTAGCAGAAGCAGCAGCAAGATGAAAACATGGACAGATTATGAAAGTGCAGCTAATGGAACAAGACAACATAACATATGGAGACCTGGAGAAGGGCAGCAAGTAACAACAGATAGGGACTTGCAGAACAAAGTATGGGATCCAGGCGGACAAGGAAAAAAAAAGCATGATCAGGAGATCATGATCATTTTCAACCTTGGGAGTCTGATGCAGGAGCAGGTGACTCAGAGAAAAGCCTGCACTTTCTATGTTAAAAATATGTTTTTTCCTCAGTTAAAAATAGGAAAAAAAATAAGACATGCTATCTTTTCTCTAAAAGTAGGATTAGCATGGAGAATAAAACTTACTAAATGGTAAAAAGCTTAAATTATTAGGTAAAAGCCGCTTTTGTACTAAATAAAGATTTACATTATGAGTAAAAAAGAAAAAGGATGTAAAAACTTAGCCGCCAAGGAGGAAAGATTTCCTCTCATGTAAAAATCTGGAATTAGAAATTTTTATGCATGAACAATGAGAAAATGAATGTATCCGCAGCTCTAAAAAGGAGGGAAAAAAAAACCAGTCTTAGATTGAGGACGGAGAGCCCGGAACCGTGGGTGATAGTATGCTGGTTGACTATGTAATGAGGAGATTTCCGCAATTTTCATGATGAAAAATGATTTAATAAGAAAAGGTTTGGGAGGTGTTAACCAAACCCCACTGTGCGCATGCTGTCTGTTAAATTATAATTGAATACCTGTAAGTAAATTGGAATGGTGCGTACGCTGTCAGTTAGTTCATAATTGTATGCCTGCAAACATTAATTTGAAGCGGTGTCAATTCTGTGTATTGGTGCATATACTGTCAATTGTATATTTGAATGCCTGTAGAATTTAAATGGAAGGCTGTGGCGGGTCTATTGGAATTTAAATAGAGTGTGTAATTGCGTAAATTACACTTGGTGTTGGTATGAATTATAAAAAGTGTTTAAAAGTTGTGCGCCATTCATATATTATGTGGTAATGCGTTCAACGCTTGTATAGCATAGCGTTGGGGTCATATATTGCAGTGCGTTCAAATGTTTATGCTAACACATATACTCTAGTTTCGTTCAATAGAACAGTGAACAAATGTTAATGTGGCAGCCAGGCGGAATTATGGTAAAATTGTGACAGCTATTATAAGCATTCACCTATTGCACAAAGTTGAGAATTAATGACTGATGATCTCCCGGAATCGACGAGAGAACAAACGGAAGACATAGAAGATATTGCAGTTAAGCTAGGAAGACTGTCTTTAGAACCACCAAGCAGTCCATCACTCTAGCAAGTCATAGCCTGCAAATCTATGTAATGAATTGAAGATAAATAAAAATAAGTTTCCTCTAGCAGGTCATAGCCTGCAAATTATAAGCTTTATGATAAGAACAATAACCTATAAATATACATTTAACAACTTTCACACCAATTTTCCTCCTATCTTCTTTCAGAACATGAGAGCATGCTTTGCTATCGAATATTCTCAGATGGATTACTATTGGTTTATAATCAAACAATGTTTCAAAAGGGGTCCTATGATTTAAACTTTTAGTTGGACTTCTATTTTTTAAGTAAACACCAATATTGACAACTTTGACCCAAAAATAATTTGTAAGATTCTTACCTTTTAACATGCTCTTTTAAAAACGCAACATCGAAGAGCTCGAAGTTGCGGTTACAGAGGAGGAAGCACTTTTGGACGCTCAGGCTCTGGAGACGGAAATGGATTGGATATCTGATCGAGGCACAATGATGACCCGAGCGACACAATTCGTTCGAACGCAAGTGGAAATGCGGAGAATGAAGACTATGCTAGCCAAAGCGCTCAACATGCAGGCTGCAGATGTCAAGAGAGCTCACTAGGCCATCTCCCTCGTTTCTACAGAGAATTCGACTAAGCTAGATGGCATGGAGTTCAATTTTAGTGCCCTGACTCAGGAAGTCTAAATCCTTTCGCAAAAGCTGAGTGTCCTCATCAACCTCCTCAGGCTCTCCATCCTTCAGGGATCCAATACTGCAATGGAAGTCCCGACGGAGGTAACTAACACCAGCCAAGTGAAGCGCCCCACTCCACAAAGGATTCCGCAGCCCAATTTCATGACTACAACGGTCGGACCAAGTGCACCCAGTAAAGACTATGTGATTTTGAAGTTGTAATGGCTTCTCAGTTTATTGTTTCTCTCTTGTTTTGTATCTCTCTGTCATAGTTGTGGAGGTCCTCGAGGCCCTTTTTCTTTTTGGAACTACTGTCAAGCAGCCCAGGGTGGTGGTTTTTTCTGGTTTAGACCCCTCGTTAAGCAGCCCTGCATAGTTAGCCTCGGGTGCAGTAGTTGCAGATTCAGTTGCTTTTAGTCATTTTGAGCTTGCATGGATGACTTTGCCTTGTCTGTGTGTACGGGCCTTTTGTATCCTATGTATTTTTATGAATTAATATATAACTGCTAATTTACACAAAAAAACATGCTCTTTTCACATTCTACCAGGGCTTTGTTCTTCCTTTCAGCCACTCCATACTGATGTGGAGTATATGGTACTGTGTATTGTTGTAAAATTCCATGGGATTTGCATTACTTGATGAATTCATTAGAAACGTATTCTCTCCCTTGATATGATCGAAGGATCTTGATGTATTTTCGTGTTAGTTTTTCAACCATAGTTTTTAAATCCTTAAAATATTCAAATACATCACTCTTCTTTCTCATGAAGTATACCCATGTATATTTTCTACAATCATCAATAAAGGTCAAGAAGTAATATGCTCCACCTAATGATCTAGTCTGCATAGGGCCACATACATCTGTATGCACATGTTCTAGAACATCCTTTTTCCTTTTATCTATATGAGTAGGGAACTCTTCCCTGTGCATCTTACCTAATGCACACCCTTCACATGCAAAATATTCATTCTTAAGTGTTGGAATATCTTCTACCATTCCTCGTTTTTGCAACAGTAATAGATCATGAAAATTAAGATGGCCATACCTTTGATGCCAAAGAGATTATGTTTTCATTGTCATGGAAGTCAATGCTTGGTCACTTTTGGTTGTCACATTGAGCTTATAAAAACCTACAATTCTAACTCCTGTCATAATGACCTTGAAATGTTCTTGCATGTCTTTCATCACACAATGTGAATCTATAAATTTAACCTGTAGGCCTTGATCAATTATAGTAGAGACTGAGATTATAATATTCTTAATACCAAGAAAATACATCACATTGTGGATTAGTTTAACACGACCATTAGGTAATGTCACTGGAACATCACCATACCCTCTAATTTCATGTGCACGATCATCTCTGAGATATATATTTGTACCATTGTTAGTTTCATGAAAGTTCTCAAACCAATGCTTATTATAGGACATATGTATGGAGGCTATAGAATCAACAAACCAAGTATTTGGATCATCTATTTCAACAAATAATGCAATATTTGTAACAAATGGTCTAAAAATTTTTATGACATCATTCATTGTTTCTCCTGTATCAACAAAATTACCAATGTGCCTCTTATTTTCATGTTTGGACTCATGGTATTTTCTTTTCATGCAATCTCTAGGGTAGTTTCTAAACTTTCCATAATAATGACATTTAAGAATTGACCTTTGGAGATGTCATACTTGATTGTGACTTTTCAAATGGTGGCTTACCAAATGTTGGATTTGCTTGTGGTGAATTTCCTCCTTTGTTACCTTCCCAAGGCTTCCTTTTGAAAGGTGGTTTCCTTTTTTCCATCAATGCCAAATCAGAATTTTGAGGATTAAGATTCCTTATTCTCTCTTCCCCCTACATGAGTATACCTGCCAACTCATCAAAAGTGGGAGCTTTCTCCCTTGCTACATGACTTGTGATCAACATTGGATACTCATCTAGCATTCCATGTAAGGTTATAGTGACTAGATATTTCCTCACCTATGTCTCCAAGTTTATCTTTAAATTCCTTAATTATTGAAATAAAATTACTAGTACTTTCATTTTCTTCCATTTTAATAGACATAAGATTACTTTCCAAGGACATGAATCAATTTGTATTATTTGATTCGTACAAGTCCTTGAGTGGCATCCAAGTCTCTTTCGACATGTTGTAGTCTTTGATATGCGATATACTATTATATTTTATAGACATTCACAACAAAATTTTCGCCTTAGCCTCATGTTTTTTCCAATATTGAATTGATGCAGTTGTAGCTCCTACAACTGCCTTTGGATTCACTTCATCACCACTCACTATCGATTAGACATTATATCCCTCCATCAATTTCTGTATTTTAAATTTCCAATTCACGTAATTGGAACCATCCAACTTGGTTGCTTCATTCAAGTATGATTCTACTAGAGGATTAGCCATCTTGAACTAAAAATTTATCCAACTTCCAAGTCAATCAACAATTTTAAGCGCACACACAAATATTAACTATTCAAAAGGATGCATAAAAATATTAAGAGAAAATCAAACCAGGTTTACATAGTTTCGTAGCAAATGATTTCATAGCAAGTTTCGCACTTTCACAGTAGATTTCGTAATTTAGTAGCATCTGATTTCGTAGCAAATTTTGTAGTTTCCTAGAATCTAATTTAATAACAACTCCAATTCAACAGTTGTTGACTTTTAATGTCAACAACAATAGTTATATAATTATCAGGCCATTTTCATTTAATATATATCAGATTACGCACCTGCCCAACACTAAGATATTTTATTGCAAAAAAATGACAATCCTTCCTTCGCAATCTTCAACAACTATGCAATATAGGCATTGATCCCTTCCAATTTTTCACAATTCGAACAGCTCAAAATATTTTCCTCTTAACACACGCCAACAACTCTAGTGCTCAATGTAGGATGGTCTCTAGGTCATATGCACAGGTAATTAGGCTCGATCTTTAAACTCGTCTTCCTCCAAACACATGTTAGGAAACTCCTCCACACAAGTCGACCAAACAATAACACAACTCCACGTTCATGTATCTCCAACATGTCTGTGTCACACAACAACTAAAAACGCCTTCGACTCACACCAATCGTGCTTAACACAAGTCTCATGACCCTCATCTCAAACAACCTTCTGCTCATGTACTAACACATAAATAGATAAGATAGAATTTGAAGAAGGATGTAGCTCTCTAGTGAGACAATTGCTCAATCAGGAGATTGCACCACAACACTCTATTGTGTTCATCAAGCCAGCATACTATTACATATATAGGATTAGATTATTATTGATCACCTTCCGAGAATATAGGAACTACCAACCAAAAAAACGAAATAAAAAAGAAATGGAAAAGAATTACCAACCTGCTTTGATACCTTATCAATGTCATATATTCATCAATTTCCCTTTGATTTTATATATTTATGTAAAAACATAAAAAAGAAACGAGAAGAATTACTCGCCTACTTTGATACCTTTTCCAAATGCGTGAATAGGAACTCCAAACTGGACATATTCTTTTGATTTTCCCATTCTTCCTTTGTTAATTCTTTAATTTTTCCATCTTCAAAAGGATAACATTTTGCACCCCACCTGTCCAACATAGGGATTGCAAAATGCTTGTAATTTGTAACTCTCCCATTGGATTCAATTATCCATAGTATACTTGGATAAAATGCTTCCAATTCCCCATCATGTTGTCCTAATTCCTCACCATCTTTCCATGAGAATTGTTTCACTAGAAAATACTTCACTGTTGTTGCTATCGCCCATGGCTTTTGGAGTACCAACCAAGGCACTTCTGATGAAAACCACTGAACTATACCTAGTACATCACCTTTTGTACTTCGCTGTAGAATTGGAATTGATATAATTTCAAAGCCCATTCTCTCTTTAGCTATAATATACATTTTAGTGAGAGATTCCAGACGAACATCATAACACACTTCAACATGTCTGATTTCTAATATAATTGTTTTTCCTTTCAATTCATTTTTCCCACAGGTAAAACTTTTGGAGTCTTCACTTCGAGCCTTCCAGGATCACAAAAAATAAATAAATGATAATCAATAAAACGAAGTGCGTTATATTAACAAAGAAATTTTATTTATTATTATTTTTTTACGGAAATTGAAACAGCCAGAATACCTTATGTGATGCACAATTCTTTTGAAAGATATGATCAGTGCTTTCCTCTTCTCTAGTTGCAAACATTTCTCTTAATATTTCTATATTGCTCTCTTGGTTTGTCTCTGCAAGTTGCTTCAACCTAAGGAATTTTTCACAATTAGCCATTACAAATTCCTCCATTTGACGTTTTGACAAACATTTCCAAAACGAAAGGTATCTACCATCCTTCCCGTCTCCCACCATCATAGCACTCCATTGCCTATAAATTATTTCGCCTTGTTCTTCATCATCATCATCTAAAGCTGACTCTGAGTCTGGTTCTAACTTTAACTGTGATGCTCTCTCCAAATTAACAAACAATGTTAAGGAGCATAACCCAAAATTTTGTCTGCAACTTTCGTAGGCAACTTATCAAAATGTTTGCCAATATAAATAATTCTAAATTTAATTTGGATGTCATTTAACGCCTCCTCAATTACATGCCAAGGGTAGTCAGAATTGAAAATTTCACGGTTATCCAATATGACAAGTATGGACGTGTTTGGAGGACAATTAGATAGATGGAATGGCTCCCCTTGTACAGGAGCGAGAAGGCTGTGTAAATTTGATAAAAAGCTATTTTGCATATTGGTCCCCTCCTCTTCTGACAAATCTTGAAAATAAATCTCAAGTGAGAAGGTAAAACAACATAATCTATATATATTATATTATAAAAGTTTGACATAATGTAAGATATGACACATTATGTATTGTGTGATAAATATGGATGATATGTTCACCTGCCCTGTAAGCACTGTAAGATCGCCTTCTCTTTGAATTTATGCCTATCTCTTCAGCAACAATGTGCTTCTTTCAATATACACATGTTGTAATTTTTTGGTATTTATCACATTGTCCATACATTTCCCTTCCAACATGGGGCAATCTTGTCGATGCAATATTTGCAAAGAGGGGAGGCAATGTAAATCTTCAGGGAGCTTCTTTAAACATTGACAGCCATCCAAGTACATATTTGGCAATGATGAGAGGCAAGGGAAATCATTGCATAATTCTTCAAGCTTCTCGCAATATGCTAAGTTCAACTCCTCCAACAACACTAGATGAATGAATCCTTCTGGAAGCTTCTCCAAACTTGTACATTCTTGTAAGTTCAGCACTCTTAAACTTGCTAATTTCCCAAATTGATCTGGAAGCCTATGCAAACTTTCACATCCCCACAAGAAAAGGTGTGTGACAGAGAGGTTGCAAAATGCATACGGTAGCTCTGTTAAACTAGAACAATATGACATATACATTGAGGATGACAGCGACTTCAATTGCCCAATGCTTTTTGGAATACTAATTAGTTTATCACACTTGTTCAAATCCAATGTAACAAGGGATTTCAAGTTCCCTAACCTAGGAGGGAGTTCTTCTAGGCTTGTGCATGAGAACAAATTCAATAATTTCAATGATGCAAGTTTTTCAAAATTCTTAGGAAGCGCTTGCAGATCCTTGGAACCCTCTAAATTGAGTTCTTGCAGAGAATTTAATTCCCCAGACTCTTTCATCAATTGCTCCAAACTTGAACAGTAATCCATTCTCAGCACTCTTAAAGGCTGAAGCTTTGAAAATCCCTCTGGCAATTTCTTTAAATTTGAACAACGATCCATTTTAAATACCTTTAAAGATTGAAGGTTTGAAGTTGATATTGGTAGTTCCTCCAGAGATTCACAAGATGCAAGAGAGAGTTCTTCCAAACCCTTTACTCGATCACCCAATTCTTTGGGCAGTTTTCTCATCTCAACAAAGCTGATTAACCTTAGTATTCACAAGTTATGGAGCCATCTAATGTAAATGTGTTAGGAAACCTACATAGATGAATCTAGCTAGTAAAGGTTGAACACACAGCTTTGCAAAGCAAAAACACTAAAAGAATCAAAAGAACAAAAAAGAATGATTGATTCAGAAAATAGGTTACAATGCGCATGATATAGCATTATTGGGTGAACGTCCCAAGGTAATGTGTCATAGTGGTGATCAATGAGAGGACTCAACACCTACAACAATTTCTGGGGAGAACTAGCCAGTTACGGAGTGAAAGGAGGAGCAAATCAGGGAGTAAATCATGTAGAAGAACTAGTCAGTTGAGGAGTGAAAGGAGGAGCAAATCAAGGAGTAAATCACATAGAAGGATCTTGCATGTAGTCCCATGCTCTAACTAAGTGTCTGCATGTGCTAGTAATGAAGGTCCTAAGTGTGTAGTACCTCCAACACCCCCCCTGAACACCACTATGGGGAAAATAGAAAATGGGCCCTAACAACTCAGGCCAAAGGTCACCCAAAATAAAGTCAAACTTGTACTAAAATTGAGGAAAGAGGGAAAACCTTGTGGGAAAACCCCCCCCTAAAAATACAATGTAATCAAAAGAAAAGAGGAATAAAAGACAGTTACTAAGAAACTGTGTCCTTCACTCCAAGATGATCGCGCAGAGAATAAAACTTATGCTCAGTGAATGTCTTGGTGAAGATGTCTGTAGTATGTTCTGCTGAAGGACAGAAATGCAAATCAATGACCCAATCATGTACTAAGTCTCTGATGTAGTCATATGGATCTCTATGTGCTTCGTCCGCTGCTGCTGTACTAGATCCCTACAAAATTTGAGAGTTCTCTGGTTGTCACACCATATGACAGTGGGTTGTTGGAATTGGACACCCAACTCAGTGAGGAAGTGTTGTAGCCATAGAGCCTGAATGGTGATGTTGACTACTCCTCTGTACTAGGCCTCAGATGAAGAGAGACCAATAGTAGCCTGCTTCTTGCTCGACCAACAGATAGGGCTAGACCCTAGACTGAGTGAATATCCAGAGGTGGACTTGCGATCAATGTTGTCGCCTGCCCAATCAGAATCTGTGAAGCCAAGGAGATTCAATGCAGTGCTTTCTGCATAGTGAATCCCGAAGGTGATGGTGCCCTGCACATATCGGAGGATGCACTTGGAAGCATTCTAGTGTAGCTCATGCAACTCCTGCATGTATCTAGAAACTACCCCTACTGCATATGAGAGATCTGGTCTGGAGTGGGTGAGGTACAGTAAGCTCCCCACTAGTTGTCGGTAGAGAGTATTGTCAAATAATGGAGTGTCACCTCCATCCTCAAGGTGGACCCCAAACAGAAAAGGAGTCGGTGTTAGCTTGCAGTTAGTCATGTGAAATCTCTCGAGGAGATCCCGTGCATACTTAGCCTAAGAGAGTTTGATGCCTGTGGCATACTGGCTGATCTCAAGACCAAGAAAGAAGTGTAATGGACCCATGTCTATCATCAAGAACCTATCATGCAAGGCCCTCTTGACTGCAGCAATGGCTAAAGTCAAGCTGTCGGTGATCAAGAGATCATCCACATACAAAACTAAGATAAGAAGAGAATCATGTGTCCTGAGCATGTAAACATTCCGATCAGACTTACGTCTTTCGAAGTTTTGTGATAAGAGAAAATAATCCATCTTCGCATTCCAAGCTCTCAGGGCCTGCTTAAGTCCATAGAGAGACTTCTTCAGTCTGCAGACCAAAGATGAAACCTAAATGAAACCATGTGGCTGCTCCATGTAGATATCCTCAGATAGGTCTCCATGAAGAAAGGCATTCTTCACATCCATCTGATGTACTTCCCACCTCTGGGCAGCCGCAATGGCAAGTGCAAGGTGTATGGAATCCATATTTGCTATTGGAACAAAGGTCTCATCATAATCAATGCCATGCACTTGCTGGAAGCCTTTGGCTACTAGCCTGGCTTTCTGTTTGGTGATTTTCCTATCTGCAGCATTCTTGGTCCTGTAGACCCATTTTCATTGGACAAGTTTCCTTCCTGAAGGAAGGGGAACTAGATCTCGGGTCTGATTCTCGAGGAGGGAGTTATACTCCTCCTCCATGGCGGACTCCCAAGAGGGATGCCCAACAACCTTAGCATAAGACTGCGGATCAGAAGACTGAACCAAATGACAATGCTGGGATGGTGTTGGTTCAGTGGTAGTGAGGGCAAGAGGAAGCTCAATAAACTATGAGCTAGTCCTCTACAGATCAAAATTATCTACCACAAGACCATTTCCAGCAGCTGGGTGGTCTTGTGCATATATCTCACTTAAGCTCCTTGTTCTCTGATTTATAACAAGGGAAGTTGATTCACTGCTGGAAGCTCGATTTGGGCTTGGATGTGGATCATCATATGCATGCACTAGATTTGTATATGAAGACTCTATCTCTGCATCTGCATGCTCTACCTCGACATCTACATGCTCTGTATCTGCATTTGAGTGTACTGAGTCATCATCTCGGACATGAGGTAGATAAAAGGTGTCTGCATGCGGCAATTGAGATGCATGCGAGAGACTTTCCTCAAATTTCACACTTCACTCAATGATGATCTTGTCCATAGAGGAAATCAGGAGTCGGTATCTCTTCACGCCATCAAGGTATCCAACAAAGATGCACTCAATGCTTTGTGGATCAAAACCTTTCCTCTTTTCAGAGGGGATCCTGGCCCATGCTTGGGAGACGAAAACACAGAAGTGGGTGACCTCCAGTTTAGTGTTGCTCCAAGCCTCAAAAGGGGTCTGATACTTGACAGACCTATGAGGAGATTTGTTCTGGATGTAGCTAGCACAATTAAGTGCTTCAACCCATAGCTTATGAGGTAGTGACTTAGCATGTAGCTCATAGGAAGCCATATCTTTAAGAGATCGATTCTTTCTCTCAGCAACTCCATTCTACTACAGAGTGTATGGAATAGTGTGTTGCAATTGTATGTTGGACTCAAGGCAAAGGTTCTGAAGTGTTGTGTTAACATATTTCCCCCCATTGTCTATACGGAGGAATTTGATCTTTGCCTCTGACTGTGTCTCAACTAGTGCTTTCAAATCTTCAAAGTGCGCAAAAACTTCAGATTTGGCCCTGAGAAGATACACCCAAGTATACCGTGAGAAATCATTAATAAATGTAAGCATAAACCTTGCTTTGTTGATGGAAGGATGAGGAAAAGGCCCCATGAGATCACTATGGATCAGATCTAGAGGAGAGGATGCTCTGTGAGTCTTTGTCGGTGTCAAACTTTTCTTTAGGATGTTTTCCAATGACACACCCTTCACAAACTCCTTTGGAGAAACTGATATTTGGCAAGCCTTCCACCATCTCATCCTTGCTTAGCTACTGCATATACCTGTAATTTAAGTGACCAAACCTCTCGTGGCAAAGCCTACTACTATCATCAACATGTGTAAGTAATAAGGAGGATTCAGATTCAATAAATTCAGAAAATGTATACAGTCTAGCTCCATTGTTTACCTCACAGGTTGCAATTTTGGAGCTGCTATGTAGGTCATATAAGTTCATTGCATCTGGA
>APFE031662381.1:25855-42699 GCA_000404065.3 Pinus taeda | reverse complement strand
CATGCATCCAAAGAGGAATAAACTTCCTTTGTAGCAGCCATATGATGTGATGCACCAGAATCTATAATCCATGCATCAAGGGAAGAGTTAATTGCAACTAAAGCATGAAAATTGTTACCTTTCCCGTGTGGCGGATCCTCAGTTTTCTTCTTGGTGCCTTGAGGGATGTGGTCCCCAAGGTTGTGCTTCTGAAGGATTTATGCCATTTGGTCAATTTGTTTCTTCATGCAGGAGGATTTCGGATGGAATCCTCGGTGAAAGTAGGTGCATTTGTCTCCTTTCTTCCCTTTCTCATTTCTGGAGCTAGAGAAGTCATTGAAGGGCTTGGTGTACCCTTCCTTCTTTGGATGGGAATGCACTTTTCCCTTGTCTTTTTGCTGCTGATTTTTTTTATTTGAATCCGATCTGTGATTTTTATTGTGGCTGTCATCATGCACAACAAGTGCATGTGCTTTTGGAGGTTTGATTTTCCCCATGCCAATGAGTTTATCTTGCTCAAAAGTGAGGGACTCCATGAACTCTTTGAGAGAAAACATAGTGTAGGATTTACCTATTGTGAGCCTTACTGAATGAAATGCAGACACAAAGACGGAGTATTCTGGTCCGAGCTTCGACATAATAGAGAGAACTTGGCGACTCTCCTCCTTGGATTTGTCAATTCCACAACCCTTGAGTTGCAACCATAAATCATTATATTTGGTGAAGAAGTCTTGAATTCTATCATAGTTCTGTGGATCCAATAAGAGCAGCTCCACGTTGAGTAGATGTCCTTTCATCTCATCCTATTTCCTGTAGAGTTCTTCAACCTTTTTCCAAATCTCATTGGGAGTATTGCAGGCAGATAGATGAAACCGCAACTCTAGGAAGATGCACATGCATATGGATCTGTGGGCCTCATCCATGCAGTTGAGGTACTTGGATTTCTCTATGGTTGAAGTGAGTTCCACTTCTACAACCATGGTAATCCTGTACAACCCTTTTTGACAAGGTATCGAGCCATTTGGCATTCCATTCGTGATAGTTGTACGGTGTTAGGATCGATGCTTTGGGAAACTCCATTTTTCTGTCGATCTCCAAGTTGTAATACCTGCAAAATAAAGTACCGGTGCGTCTTTTATCTAACAACCTGTGGGCTCTGATACCATGTAAATGTGTTAAAAAACCTGCATAGATGAATCTAGCTAGTAAAGGTTGAACACACAGCTTTGCAGAGCAAAAACACTAAAAGAATCAAAAGAACAAAAAAGAATGGTTGATTCAAAAATAGGTTACAATGCTCATGATATAGCATTACTGGGTGAAGATCTCAAGGTAATGTGCCATAGTGGTGATCAATGAGAGGACTCAACACCTACAACAAGTTTCGGAGAGAAAGGAGGAGCAAATCAGAGAGTAAATCATGTAGAAGAACTAGCAAGTTGCGGAGTGAAAGGAGGAGCAAATCGGGGAATAAATCATGCAGAAATGATCTTGCATGTAGTCCCATGCTCTAACTAAGTGTCTGCATGTGACAGATATGAAGGTCCTAAGTGTGTAGTACCTCCAACATCTAAGACACCTTGAAAAGATTTCTGAAACATAGGAATGTAGCCTTCCATGAAATTCTATATATTTGAGATTCAAGGGCATCTGAAATTATGCAATAATTTATGTGAAAAACAATAACCAAATCATTAGAACTAATTAAACTAAAAATATGTGAAAAACAATAACCAAATCATCAAAACTAATCAAACTTCTCGCTTTCATAGATAATATATTTTTATTAATGAACAGTGAAAAAACATGGACTCATTCTGCAAAAAGATTTGTCCCAAGTAGATCCAAAGTCGCAAGTTCGCAGCTCAAATATCTCAGCTTCCTTGCCTTCAAAATATCATTGGAAAAAAGCCAACTTTTCAAATACATTCTTACATTTACCAACCACTTTTATTAAATTTCCAAGTGCAATGACTCTCAAAGAGCTATGCATTAAGTCTAATTGGGATGCATTCAAATGCAATGGATCCGTATTTTCACTCCACCCAAATGCCTTTGATCTCTTGAATGGACTGCGTGCCATTATTAAATATAAATGAGTCACCCATAAAAAAACAAAGATACATATTGTAAAGAACAAAATATATATGATTTGACAGATTTAGTACCTTATCTTCATTTACGTTGTTATTCGGGTAACTCCTCAACTTCAGTTGCACTTGTGAATTTGAATCTCGAAATGACATCATGTATACATGCAATCCCATCTTTGCCTTTAGTCACAAGTGCTCTCCTTTCTAGTATGTCCAGCTCAGTCTCTCCCACTATATCCGACACTGTGTTCCAATCCCATCCACTGAAAAATGAACAGATGTCAAGAAACGGATCCTTGCCCGTGTCAGGAAGAGAGTCGTCGAAAAGACATAATACTCCCTATCCCCAAATGTTTGACCCTTCAATTTTAATCTGTTATGCCTTCTGTTTGTACTCTTCAGAACGTATCACCCTGTCACTAATGTTAACATGAGTGGAATTCCACCACAAATATTCATGATTTGGTCGAGTTGGGTAGCAATTAAATTTCCAGCCATGCCATTGGACAGTTCTTTTCTTAATAAACTCATTGCTTCAGCAGATGAGATGTTCCTCATATTTGCACTGGGCATGCTCTACGCACATTTATGTCACGTGCGGTAAGAAGCAGCCTCAACTTCTTTGCTTTTTCATATCTGGCAAAAGCCGTCGAAGCTCATTCTCACCCAACACGTTATCGGTATAAATGAAAGCTGTCTGTTTCTCTAATGCTTACCCAGTTCTGCTTGTCCATCTTCAGGCGTTCTAATATCGGGAATAGAGTCTTGAGGTTCCATCAAATCCTTTATTATCTGTTTCTGCAACTTTACTATTTCTGGAGTCGATCCTATAGACTTAAACAACTGAACCTTGGAATATTTACATCCTTTCACGTTTAGTAGTGAAAAAACAGCACCCGCAAGGGTTGTCTTGCCTATCCCTCCGAAGCCATGCAACATAATTGCGAGAGCATTTTCTTCACTCGCCCAGTCCAAACGATCTGTAACTTCCTTGACCGGTTCCTCTATTCCCACTGTTTCCATAATGTAACTCATTGTATTATTATTAATGATAAACGAATAGCTTAAGTTGAGAGTATATGATAATATATTCACCTGCGTGTTCCCGATATTTTCTGGAGAGAGGAGCCTTCTCACATGCATGGACATCCAAAAAAGAAATACCCATTTGAGCATAAATATGTTTGTACTGGTCATCTAGTTGCTTCGTCAATCTTTCCAGGTCTTCCTTGTTTGCTGACGTGGAAAAAAAAACTGCACTCAAACAACAACATACCATTAAAAACACTATTAAAAACACTTCTATCTGGGTACTAAACATGTGACTTCCATGCGTTCCCCAGTTGACCACACAAGAGGGCTCTCCTATTTACAGCTAATATCAATAATTACCAACAAAATTACAGCGTTGAGTACTAACGTGGAATTTCATCTGAGAAAGACACTTGATGGAGCTTTCCACGATCAACTCAGTTGCTTCTTTGATTACATCGTGCATTGCTTCTTTCAACTGAGAGCGTTCATTAAACTGCTTTACAAGTTTAGCCAAAAATATCATTTCTTGGAGAAGACGCAGGCATTCAGTTTTGTTGGCGCAAACCTCATCGAATCTTTCCAAGATAACTGCGGCCACAGCAAGACCTGCAGTAGCCAAGTGTGCCATTCCCATCCCCTGGAGGATACCGCTAGCAACTTAGTCCAGTTACACAGTTAGCGGGCTTGACTTCGAATTTATACATCATACATAGTTAGCCGGTTTGAATTCGAATTTATACATTTAAAAAAAAAAAAAAAAAAAATCATCTCTTTTCATGAATTACCCTCCTTGCTCTCATTATAAATCTGTTTAGAAGAAGAAAAAAAAAATCATAATGTGATAACTTGTTTTAACATTTTTTATATTATATTATTTAATAGTTGTTTTAACAATTTTTATACTATATTATCTAATAAGATGGAAGTAAGTAATCTTTCAATATTATGTGTAGTTGTTATTGTGGGTCTCTAAGCATCAGCGTAGGAGTTGTTGATTCCTATGTAATGAGTTAGAATCATGATCCATATATATATATATATAATTGTTGTGATGAATAAGATCATAGTGTGTGATTTGTCTTGTACACAGTCTTTCTAGGCTCTCTTCATATTTCAATCTTAGTATCAGAGCTTATATGAGCATCAGGAGATGTTGGAAATGATAATCCCAACCACCACAATAAACAGCCTGACAGAGAGCAGGCATACTTGTTAGAAGTATTTTTGTAGATTGTCTCTATCTGAAGATGGAAGGAATTTTGAAACGCAACAACGAATTTAAAAACAGTTAATGTGCTTTTGGTAAATAGATACGTCCACCCTCCACACTCAAAAACAACATCATATTAATTATTTATGGGGAGAAAATGGTGGAGAAAATTTTGGTGAGCGTGTGAAAGCAACTGTTACTGTGTTTCTATGTGTTATTCTGGGTAAGTGTAAATCACTGTAAAACTTTTGTTTTACTTGGTGTTCCACATAATTGTAAATCATTGTAAAACCTTTGTTTTACTTGGTGAATGAGCTGGTAAATGTATTTTCATGTTTAAGAAGTCAATACTAAGTTTTAATGTGTCCCCCCAAAGCTACTTTGTTATTTTTGCCGTGAGTGAATATTATTCATTAACTATTTAAAATAGGTCCGCGAAATCCAAGTCTATGAAATAACTCCGTGTTATTAAGTGTAAATCACTGTAAAACTTTTGTTTTATTTGGTGAATGAACTGCAGTCTCATGTAAATGCATTTTCATGTTTAAGAAGCCAATACTAAGTTTTAATGTGTTGCCCCAAACCTGTTTTGTTATTTTTGTTGTAAATAAATATTAAATAACTCGGTGGTGAGCAACATGAAATCAGCTCCGCCCGAAGTTAGCTTCTTGCTACAGTGATAGCTCTTTGCCCAACGAAATGAGCTCCGGCGTGCGTGAAGTTAGCTGCTCGCCATAGTCATAGCTCTGTGCCCCTCCGCTTAAATTAAATTTCCTAAATTTTTCTAAGATGATATAAGGGAAAAACACATGTAAATGCATTTACATGTATTTTCATGTTTAAGAAGCCAATACTAAGTTTTAATGTGTTGCCACAAATTTATTTTGTTATTTTTGCTGTAAGTGAATATTAAATAATTTGGTGGTGAGCTACATGAAATCAGCTCCGCTGAAGTTAGCTTCTTGCTACAGTCATAGCTCTCTGCCCAACGAAATCAGCTCCAGCGTGCGTGAAGTTAGCTGCTTGCGATAGTCATAGCTCTCTGCCCCTCCGCTTAAATTAAATTTCCTAAATTTTGCTAAGATGATATAAGAGAAAAACAAGTGTTCCACCAGGTAGAAAGTTTTTTTTACGCTCAGAAATGGCAATATAAAGCACAAGCTTGACTGATCCTCAAAGACCTCAGTTTAATGGCAAAAATTATGATTATTGGGCTATTACAATGAAGGCCTTGTTGTCTTCTCAAGACATTTGAGATTTGGTGGAGAATGGTTTTCAAGAACCAACAAATGTAGCAGCATATAATGCCTTATCTCAACAAGAAAAAGATGTGTTAAGGGACAACAAGAAGAAGGATTCAAAAGCCTGTTTTATATTTTCCAAGCAGTTCATGAAAGTATTTTCCCAAGGGTTGCAACAACAACGAAGTCCAAGCAAGCATGGAACACCCTTTAGACAGCCTACCAAGGCATGACAAAAGTCAAGACAACAAAGCTGCAAATGTTGAAGAGAGATTTTGAAACACTTTGTATGAAAAAGTCTGAGAATATAGACTTGTTTTTTACACATGTAAATGGGTTGGTTACCTAATGCCTTTAAGACACAAGTATTATTTGGTCAAGGTCGAGGCAAAGGAAGATCATATGCTAGAGGAAGAGGAAGAAGCCCACATAGAGGTGGAAGAAGCAGCCATTCAAGCTCAAATGGAAGAGGCATCAATCAAAATCCAAGTCAAAGCCCAAGCCAAAATCAAGCACAAGGTCAGAGGTATGATAAATCTCAAGTTCAATGTCATTACTATAAGAAGTATGGTCATTATGCAAATGAATGTAGAAAGAAGCAATATGGCATTAGTAACAAACCAAGTGTAAATTTCACAATAGAAAATCAGAACCATGATAGCATGTTTTTAGCTTGTAATGTAACACAAGAAAAACAAAGTGATATATGGTATCTAGATTCAAGGTGTAGCAACCACATGTCAGGAAACATAGAAATGTTTTTTGATCTAGATGAAAGTCTGAAATTTGAAGTGACATTAGGGATTGATAGCAAAGTCTCTGTCATGGGAAAAAAAGAGTTAATATCCTAACAAAGAAGGGGGAGAAGAAATGCATCTCAGATGTTTACTTTGCCCCCAGTCTGAAACATAATCCCATGAGCGTTGGAAAACTCATGCAAAAAGGCTACAATTTCTTCTTCAAAAATGATGTGTGCATAATTTTGGATAGGCCTCCAAGCAAACAGCTGATTGAAAAGGTTCAGATGACAAACAATAAAATGTTTCCCCTGAAAATAATATCAGATTTGCAAAAAGAAGGTGCACAAGCACAACTATCTATGAACTCACAAGAAGATGGAAGAAAAGAGGCAGGTGTCACACAAGTAAACTTGAAAGCAAAGGTAAAAAATGAAAACTAGTTATGGCACTAGAGATTTGGACATCTCAACTTCGAAGGTTTGAATTTGCTGCATAGGAAAGACATGGTGAAGGGTTTACCACTCATAGAAAAACCAGAAATCATATGTGAAGGATGTATCTTGGGCAAGCAACATAGAGGGACATTTCCAGTAGGAAAGTCAGTGAGGGCAAAGGCACTTTTGAAGATTGTCCATTCATATTTATTTCGACCAATGCAGGCACCATCAATTGGTGGCAACCACTATGTATTGACCTTCATAGATGACTACACAAGGAAGACATGGGTCTTTCTCGTAAAACAAAAAAGTGAAGTGTTTGAGCGCTTTTGCCAATACAAGGTTTTTGTTGAAAAGAAAAGTGGATACTACATCAAAGTCCTCGGGACTGACAGAGGTGGCGAATAAATCTCAAATGATTTCCTTCGATTTTGCAGGGAGCATGGAATTCACAAGCAATTTACAACAAGGTATACACCTCAGCAAAATGGTGTGGCAGAAAGGAAGAATAGGATCATTATGGAGATGACAAGGAGTATGTTGAAGGAAAAGCATTTTCCAAATGACTATTGGGCTGAAGCTGTCACTTTTGCAGCATATATATTGAATAGATATCCAACCAAAAGCATCTAGAACATAGTTCCTGAAGAGGCATGGAGTGGAAGAAAGCATAGCGTCACTCACATGAGAGTTTTTGGATGTGTGGCTTATGCACATGTCCTAGATGAGTTGAGGAAGAAGTTGGACAGCAAGGGGGAGAAATGTATATTTCTTGGATACAATGATGAATCCAAGGCATACAAGCTCTACAATCCATCAACCAAGAAGGTCATAATCAGCAGAGATGTGCAGTTCATAGAAGAGGAAGAATGGGATGGAAGTTTAGAAAAGACAGTCAATGTCAAAGCATGCATACCACATGAGGACAAAGAGGAATTAATAACATAAAGTAATTCCTCAACAATGACTCCCTCTACTCCTATTCAAGCGTAGCAAAGCAAACAACAAGCAACGCCATCAATAAATAATATGATAGTTTCGCGCATCCAAGCACACTGTGAAGCGCGACACCAAGTGACATGTCAAGCCCATCTTCAGCAAGCACAAGAAGACCAAAGTTTAGAAATTTAAATGAAATTTATGAGCAAGATGAAGTTGATAGTAGCGCAGGTCTAATTTCCTTATTTGCATTATTTTGTCATGTAGGTGACCCAATCCACTTTGAAGATGCAGTAAAAGAAGAAAAATGGATTGCGGCAATGGAGGAAGAAATAGAAGCAATACAAAGGAATGGCACATGGAAGTTAGTGAGACTTCCGAAAGGAAAACATGTTATTGGAGTGAAGTGGGTCTATAAGACCAAAAACAACATTGAGGGAAAGATTGAAAGGCACAAAGAAAGGTTAGTTGTCAAAGGATACAAGCAGTAGCATGGAAGAGATTACGCGGAGACGTTCGCACCAATCGTGCAGATGGAGACAGTGCGCGCAGTTGTAGCCATTTCCGCGCAGCATAAATGGACAATGTATTAGATGGACGTAAAATGAACGTTCTTGAATGGAGTGTTGAAAGAGGAAGTGTATGTCATGTAACCACCTGGTTCTAAGATTGAAGGCCAAGAAGACAAAGTATATCGGTTGAGAAAAGCTCTTTATGGGTTGAAGCAAGCACCGCATGCATGGTACAACATGATAGATGCTTACTTGTTGGACAATGGTTTCGACAAATGCGACGGTGAGTCTACTCTCTACATCAAAGAGAGCAAAGGTAAGATTTTCATTGTCGTCTTATATGTAGATGATTTGATTTTTATAGACAACGATGATTTCCTTATCGCTGATTTCAAACAAGTCATGAAGAGTGAATTTGAAATGACTGAGTTGGGATTGTTAAGATATTTTTTGGGCATAGAAGTGAAGCAAACAGAAAATGGCATTTTTGTCTCTCAAGCAAAGTATGTGGCAGAAATTTTGAAGAAGTTTAAAATGCAGAACAACAAGTTTGCACCAACTCCAACTATTATAGGGTTGAACTTGAGCAAAGATGATTGCAGCAGCTATGTCAATCCGACATTATACAAAATAATGATAGGCAACTTGATGTATTTGACTGCCACTAGGCCAGATATAATGTATGCAGTAATTTTAGTGTCAAGGTTCATGGAGACACCCAAGGAGACACATTGGTAAGCGGCGAAAATGATTTTAAAGTATGTCAATGAGACAAAATAGTATGGCATTTTATACACAACAACAAGTGATTTCAGGTTGGTTGGTTATAGTGACAGTGATTGGACAAGCAATGTCAATGCCAGAAAGAGCACGTTAGGATATGTTTTTCATTTGGGTTCTAGAGCCATTTTGTGGGCCTCCAAGAAGTAGCCAATAGTGTTACTATCAATAGCGGAAACTGAATATGTCGCAGCAACAGCAGCAATGTGTCACGTAGTTTGGATGAGAAGGATGTTGAGGGATCTTCGTCATGACCAAGAGCGAGCGACAATTATTTTCTTCGACAACACCTTAAAAATTGCATTGTCAAAGAATTTTGTCTTCCACAAGAGGACCAAGCATATTGATGCTAAATATCATTTTATTAGAGAGTTGATTAACAATGATGAAATTGTGTTGCAACACTGTAGGTTACAGGAACAACTTGCTAACATCTTCACAAAGCCATTGGCATGTGAAAGTTTTGTTTATCTCAAAAACTGTTTGGGAATTGTCAATGGAGGCAATTGTGATTAAGGGAGAGTGTTGAAAATAATAATCCCAACCACCGCAATAAACTGCCCGATAGCAACCATACTTGTTAGACATATTTTTGAAGGACTGAAGCCAGACGCGAACCATTCTAAAACACCGCAAGGAATTTAAAGCAGTTAATGTACTTTTGGTAATAGATATGGGCAAGCATTCATTCAACAACTATTGCCCACACTCCAGAAACACCTGCGCGATTCTGATCACACTCAACAACATTATATTAATTATTTTTGTTGTGTCATGAATTAAATGTAAAATTGTATGTTGAATTAAATATGAATGTAAAATTCATGTTGAGAAGTTAGAGAGTAAGAGAGTAAGAGAGTTAGAGAGAAACAGAGCACAAGTCTCTCAGGAGAAAATGGTGGAGAAAATTTTGGTGTGCACGTGAAAACAACAGTTACTATGTTTTACTGTGTGTTATTCCACATAAGTGTAAATCATTGTAAAACCTTTGTTTTACTTGGTGAATGAGCCGCAGTCTCATGTAAATGTATTTTCGTGTTTAAGAACTCAATACTAAGTTTTAGTGTGTTGCTCCAAACCTACTTTGTTATTTTTTCCGTGAGTGAATATTATTCATTAAGTCTCTGAAATAGATCCATGAAATCTAGGTGAATATTATTCATTAAGTCTCTGAAATAGCTCCATGAAATCTAGGTCCGCGAAATCCAAGTCTGTGAAATAACTCCACGGTGCGCGAAAGTAGCTGCATGAAATCATCTCCGCGGTGCGCGAAGCTAGCTGCACCAAAGTAGCTTCGCGAGAGTCATAACTCTCCGCCCCTTCGCGTAAATTAAATTTCCTATATTTTTCTAGCAAGAGAGGACTCAAGAAAATAGAAATATTCGAGGGTTAAGCCATAGGATTAATGTGTAGATAATAAGAGTAGATTACTCCATTTTATTTCTTGTTTTTTTTTGTCAGATTTCTGTGGGTTGCGTGGATTTTTTACCATCAAATAGCATTGGATGGCACCTTCATTCTCAACATTGTGTATCTAGAAGTGCCTTTTGCTACAATCCTCATCAATTGACGGTTGATCTAGTGGAAGTGGAGAAGAGCTCACTGCTTGTGTATTAAGCTCTCTGTTACCCAACGTGTGGTTGATCATGAGGCAGGGGACAAAGTGCATGAAGTTCTTGACCAAGCCAGTTGTAATTGTTGGCCCGATCCATAGACCTGTTGATTGTGTGTTTTTGAGCTGTTGGGGTCGTTGATTTATCAAAAGAAACTTCCTGGAAAAAGACAACCACCATTTTCAAAGCTCGTGCAAACTCGACCTTATCTATTAGATTTGCAAATCTTCATAAAGTGCTTAGGTGTCACATGAATTAATTGGTTTGGTCAGATCGTGATAACATGGAATCAAGTGTCTATTTCATCTGTTTTGGGTTTTAGGAGAGTAATAAATATCCTCTAGTCCCATACCGTTAGTAGAAGCTAGGATCCACTCTACGTTTCTCAAAGATGAAACCCAAGCATGGTATATCTGACAGCGAAAGATATCTGGGGGAGTTGTAGGACATCTAAGTGGGGAACACAAAGTGAACAAGTTTCCATTAGAATTGGGTCAATGCGTAGTCTGAAGTGGCGAACACAAAGTGAATGAGGTGCCATCAGAATTGGGTCAATGTGTTACGATCACGAAAAGTACCTAATATAAATGACTTGACATCGTTGAGTGCTGGATTATGGTGCATTCGTTTTCTCCACAATGTAAAGGGCCTTGTGTTCAGTTGATTGCAGGGCTGTCGGTTTCCATTTAAAGTGGAAACATGCTCGCAGATCGATCCTTTGGATTGAATTGGCAAGCGTCGGAGGAAAGCCTTGCTACACGATGCACCTGTCATTTAACATGCAGTGAAATCATATTCCACTATCGAATTGGCTACATGGAGTTGTGTGCAAACCTGATGTGTTGTGTTGACGCAGCGTAAATGACACATTGACTTGTGGTGTGGCAACCAATCATCATACTAGTGGAGCTTCTTATACACAGTGAATGTTTTCAATAGGCTTAATTTGGGTCAATGTTTCAGTGTTTAATTTGGTTCTCTATTTTAGGATTTGATAGGTAAAGTTATGGTGATTTTATTGTAATTATATGAAAGAATAGTTAATGAATAGAAAATCATCTTTCAAGTGAATGGTTCTCAATGTTTTTCGGTGCCAAGAGAACATATCATTGACTTGTTTTTGTGACTAGGTTATATGCTAATGGGTCTTGTTGTGCTTCAAGCTTCAAGGGCACAATGACTATGTAAGTGTATGTAAAAAGGTCAATTGTATGATGGACTATTGGATAAGCTCGGTACATAGACAACTTACCTATACAACTAAAAGCATGTATTTTGATGCATACAACTAAGATGGAAGCATTTCCATAGAGATATTCAGTATCTAGGATATTCTTTGTGATAGTCAAGAAGCCTCAATTGTACAAAGTTCATCAACGATGGTCAGAGGCAGTTATGTTTTAAATGGAGATCAAGTGACAGCTCGAAGATGTGGTGGTGAAGAAAGAGCGGTGTTTACGAGATTCCAGAGTGGATGTGAGTGTTGATGAAGACCAGTAAGACAAATATCATATTGTTGTTGTAATATGTATTTTCAGTCTTTTCCATGTAAGCATTAAAAGAGGGTGATGGAAGTAATGCTTCCATGTCATGTGTAGTTGTCATTGTGGCTCCCTAGGCGTCAGCGTATAAGTTGTTGATTCCTATGTAATGAGTTCAATTCATGATCTAGATGTGTCGAAGTCGGTGTGTTATGTCCTATATATATGTAACTTTTGTGATGAATAAGATCATAGTGTGTGATTTGTATTATGCACAATCTCTTTCTCCGTTCTCTTCACATTTCTATCTGAGTTGTCTTTGTCTTTTTTGTGACGATTTATTTTCCTCTTGAGACACAAAGGAAAAATATTAAAATAATGTTGTAGCTTATTTTTAACATTATGCCAATTACATAGTTAGCCGAATTCTAATTTCAATGCAAAATTTTGGAAATATGCATCTTACAAATTTTCAAAATAAAATAAAATAATTCCTCTGCTTTGAACTCATTACCCTCATTGTTCTCAATTGGATTGTTCTTTGTTAAACATGCTCTCATTGTATAAATATGCTTAGAAATTATATAATTTTAAAAAATTAAAAAATAATAAAAAGAAACTCACAATTTGATAATTTTATTTAGCAACTCCCGTACCATACCATCGAACACAACTTCTTTTTCTTTTTCTTTTTCTTTTTCTTTTTTTTTCAACAACAAAAAACAAAAATTCTTCATTATAAAAAGTGAAGTTACACAAGTCCAGAAAAGACGACGAAAGAGACCAATCAAGAGAGAAAAAATTATGAACAAGACAAAAATATCAAGACAAAGAAAAAACTAAATGATCAAGCAGAAGCAACAAGGATCCAAAGAGGCATAGATCGTGAACAAAAAGGATCCAGAAGAACAAATAACCAAAAATCACAGCTCAAAGGATCCCACTTGGGAGATGGATCAATCGATCACATACTCAAAAAGAATTCTGCCAGGAAGAAGAGAAACCCCTCTTTTATATAGAGCATCCACTACCATGTTCTACTCCCTATAGAAACAGAGAAAATAAATGAGGTTGAAGGAAGAATGGAGCACAGTAATACATGCCATCGAATGATATAACAATGGGACCTCCAAAGCATTCCTCCTGAGTAGTCAATCAATGACTATCTTAGAGTCTCCAACCACCTTCAAGGAATCGATAGCCAACCACTCAGTGCTCTATAGTAACCCCCACAACGTTGCTACCTGTGCCTGACAACTTGTACCACAACCACCATTCCAGAAGAATTGAAAATCCCTACTAGGGAAGATATTATTGACTGCACCCCAAACACGGAACTTAGTAGAAAAGGCCCCATAAAAAAAACCCAATGAAAAAAAGGTCCCAAATCCAGCAATTAGACAAAATGTTGAGAAGGCATAGGAGACTAAGTGTCGATCTCCATAAAATATCTGACTATTTTGACGCTGGAAAAATGACAGTCAGGGATCTAATCCTCAAATATGGTGGTGTTACTAGAGCCCCATATCCCCCAAAAGACATATAAGGGGAGGGCTTGATAGGGTTTATGACAGGAAGGCAAATACATTAAGCAGTCAAATATGGAAAGCCAACCACTATCGATCCTAAGGTTCAACAAATCTGCCACATGGTCCCAGATAGCCTTCACAAAAATGCAGTCAATGAAGAGATGGAAAACATCTTCAGAGGATGAATGGAAAAAATGACATCTGCTTGAACCCCGGAATCCCCTTTTCGTCAAATTCTCCCAAGTTAAGATCCAGTTGAAAAGGGTCATCTATGTTAAGCACTTGATTTTCAGAAGAGCATCCCATTTCCACATGGGCACTGACTTCGTAGGGGCCTGAGGTAGAAGAACCTACAATATATGAATAAAAACATTTGATAATAATATTACCTCCAACAACACGACCTGCCCACACCAAAGCATTTGATCCGTCATTTAAATAAATTCCAGCCTCAACGAGATTGAACTTGTATATCTCCCACTCGAGTTCACACTCTGCGCTAAGACTCAATTCTCAAGAACGAGGCCAGGAGAGGGCTACATGCTCTTAAGGAAGGGAATTCTTCAGATCAGATAGGAGGTTAAATCCCAACTGGTGCAATGCGTAGAGTGTTTGGGGAGGAAGGATGTGCTCCCCTCAAATCCCCTTGATAGCGTCCAATCCAATTAATATTTTATATCTGTTACCTACTTGCCATCTCAGGTGATCCGAATTGGATCCATAAAGGTTAATCAGAAGAACCATGGTTGTACCAGGTCAGGATAGACTTCAAAGAATTTAAAACAGTGATCAAAAACACCTCTAAACCAGTGGCAGTGGCAGCCAGTGTGGAACGACGAGGACCTCGGTCAAAGAGCGCTGACCAAGGCCCATGGAGACTGCACGGGAGGCGAAATTAGCCCTTGGGAGGCCCGGATCGGGAAATGGAGGAGGTTTTTGATGCACAAAATCCTCAAAGTGGAGAAGCCCCGAGCACACGGTTACATGGGAGCCAGGAAAATCGTGGGACAAAAGGCCAAGCGCTAAAGGTGGGACTCGCTCCAAAATCAACGGTATTGATCGGAGGCGTCGATGGGCGGTAAGTAGTTTTGATGGAAAAGGAGAAATTCCACTCATCGCCTGACGTGTGGCAGGCAGAGGTGAGAGAAATCTGCCACTCATCGCGCGCTAACGGTCGAGCTAGTCAACCGCACGGGACGAGCGAATGACATCGGATCTAGGGGATCCAAATCTAATGGCTGAGATTGCGCCCGATGGTGAAAACGGAATTGATGGGGGATTAAGCCGCAATGTGAAAGAATTTGAAGTCTGGATTGACTGCCATGGTGGCAAAAGACTCATTCCATAACGTAACTGAAGAATTGAACCAACGAGGCAAGCTGGCACAGTTCGCAGGAGGACAAGTGGCCATTCCCTGTGAGCCTGATGATGACGCTGAGAACAGGGAACTCCAAGTGCAGCTGCAAGTAGGCGATACGACGAAGGCGGAAGAGGAACCAGATCGCCATGAGCCTCAATGGCATAAAAGCCATGAACAAAGAACATAAAGGACAACGAAAGAGTCAAGAACCCAGAGAGGAACACCGAAGACATAGGACAGAGAAGAGAAAGAATCAGTGAAGCAAAAGCAGAAAAAAGACAAAGGGCTGAGCTGACCAAAGGTTGTGTCAAGCACCAGAGAGCTTGAGAGATTCAAGTCATCCCAGAGATGATCTGTTAGACCAGAGAGATCAAAGAGCTGGTAAGGAAGAGAGTCTATTTACTCTAGTGGTTTGGGGAATCCAAAAACCACCCTGCCAAGCCAATCTGTTTTAGGAGACTCATATTGAGCTCCTTCATTGTAATTCTCTACTTCAAGACACAATAAAAAGAAGGCTACCACTGAGAGCTGGACCTGAGATGTAGTCCTGGAGGATAGTGTGAACTCCTTATTAATTTTTTGTGTTCTTGTATTTGCTTACTGTATTTCTCTATTGTTTTCCATTTCAAGTGTTTGTGTATCTGCAATCTGATCGATCCGTTGCTTAAATAACATAGACACACACACCAACACATCAGTCTGTAATACCTTCATTTAATAAATCTTTAACTGAGGTCACTCATAGGGTGATTATCAAATCAAGTGGTATCATAGCTTTAGGCTGTAAGGTTAGACAAGCTTGTGTTGGTTTAGTTGTTGAATGCTCACTAGATCAAAACCAACTAGTGGGATCAAACAAATTATCAATCTTTTGATGTTTAATCCCACTAGTTATTTCCAAACATCAAAAGATTGATAATTTTTTTGATAGTGGCTCACAAGTAAATTTGATTTCTGAGGCAATTGTAAAGAAATTGGGATTAGCAACTACACCTCACAAGAAACCATACCCATTAGGATGGTTGAATGATAAAGCATAACTACAAGTGACTAGACAGTGCAAACTCAAGTTTTCTTTTGGGTCAACATTTGTAGATGAGGTTGAGTAGACATAATTCCTTTGGATATATGTGGAATTGTTTTAAGGAGTCCTTACTTGTATGATAGAAAAGCTATTTTCTATAAAGCTGAGAACAAGTATCTACTTGTTAAAGATAGAATCAAATACTTTGTAAGAGCTCATAAGCTCAAGTATAATTATACTCTCATAAACTCAAGGCAGATGAAAAGAATGATAAATTCATGCAAACAATTCTTACTCGTGGTTGTAAAGGAAAAGAAACCTGATCAAACCAATGTATTTGAGGGTTGTAATGCTAAGCAGCAAGCTGATATAGAAAATATTGTTTCAGAGTATGATGTCCTATTTTAGGAACCTAAAGGTCTGTCACCAAAAAAGGAAATAGTACATGATATTATTTTGCAGCAAGATGTTCCATTGCCTAACATTGTAATGTACAGGTTGTCTGCTCTAGAGAATGTTGAAATCAAGAAGCAGGTGCAGGAGTTGCTCGAGAAGGGGTTCATCAAGCCTAGCACATCACCATGTGGGTCACCAATTGTTTTGGTGAGAAAGAAAGATGGATCGTGGAGAATGTGCATTGACTACCGAGCACTGAATAAGATAACAATCAAAAATCGTTATCCCATTCCTCGCATAGATGATCTTTTAGATCAATTAAAGGAAGTTGTTTATTTCATCAAGCTCGACTTGCACAGCGGATACCATCAGGTTAGAGTTGCAGAGCAAGATGCATGGAAGACTACTTTCAAAACAAAGCAGGGATTGTATGAGTGGTTGGTTATGCCTTTTGGCTTGACCAATGCCCCTGCTA
>APFE031662369.1:1046-22233 GCA_000404065.3 Pinus taeda | reverse complement strand
CCCCCCCCCCTTCTCAGTATTATTTCCAACGCCTTTGTCCAATATAGACATATGGAAGAATCAAGTAATGCATGGTTTCAAGTACAGTAGGGAGTCTTTATTCAGTCTCAAACCTTTCCCAAGTGGTGGATTGGATGGCATATGTGACCTTCCCTTTGATGAAACATTCAATAGCCTAGCACAAATAAAGTCTACCTTCCATGGCCATTTTTTTAAAACAAATAATCCTAGGAGCCTTGTATCTTCAACATCATCTATAGGAAATAATGAATCAACTTCATTGGAGGAATTTAAAGCATGGATGAACCAAGTGGTTAATGACAAGAAACATCCAGGAGAAAATTGGGCATTCACATCGAATGGTGCAATATGGCATATACCATCTAGAAGTGGCTAGGTACATCTATAATCCAAAACAACTTAAAGAAAGTAGAGGGAAAACTCAGTATTTCCATAGAAAAAAAACGCTCAAGTAAAATTTTGTTGAGCTATAGGATTAATAGCAAAATATCCCTCAGATGAGGACAATGATCTTTGGATTCCATCTGGGTTGGAGGGTAGAGATGGCCTTCTCTAGATCCCCTTGACAGCTAGGGTGAATATTGTTCCTTAGATTCCTGGTAAGGAGAATTCTAAATTCTCATTTTCTTGTTCTTCTACTTTTTATAGTGAGATATAGATTACCTTCACTGGGTGGAACCATTGGGTTTATATGATTTCAGGTATAGGTGAAGCCTCTAAACTCCCTTGTGTTTGGTTAAGGGTGGAGACATGGGTCTTCAAATCCCCTTATGAATGATTGAGGGTGGAGACATATGTATTTGGTTTTCCTTGTGTTCACTAAGTGTGGTGGTGGTTTCTCCTCTGGAATCCCTGATTTAGCTAGCACAGATTAGATTCATCCCTTAAGAAAACCTCCTCATGCACTAGAGTCTAGCTTAGGGGTGATTGGGCTATAAGAAAAGCCACAATGCAACCAAATCTATGATTTGGCAGAGAGTTTCAATCCTCGTCTCAGTTTCCCATGTTGAAATTTTTGTAGCTTTGGGATAAATTTCCCCAAAGGGAAACCCTGTCGCCCCATAGGAAAAGTCCATATTTCCACAAAGAAGTTAAAGGAAAATATAATTATTATTAATTAATCAATTTGAGGAGGGCGTTCATTAAGGCACATATATGAAAATAAGCAAGTTTTAAATTTGAAAATCATTTCCCTCCAAAGATATAAAATTGGCTTGTCCTTTGAAGGTGTCTTAAATGTATATAAAAGGAAGTTTGATCCATTTGGAAGACACACATATGAGGCTTCCATTTTCAACATATCTATTGTATATATGGCTTGTATTAAATATGAGAAGCTGGCATCTATTCATCGATAATTTGTATTTCTGTCTGAGGCTCGATTTCTCGCATATGGCTCACATTATTCTCTGGGGGTTCATGTTATAATGTATGGTCAGTGGCTCGATATCACATAATGTTATGTGGTCATGACTATGGTTCAATGACATCGCATGGCATAATAGCCTGATATATTAAATGATGGCATCTATGGCACCCTAGCTCGATATATTAAATTGTAGCATTACCTTGAATCAAATTGGCACCACTTCAATATGGAGCCTATGGCATCGCTTGACATAGTGAATCAGAATAGCATCATGTGACTCTATAGCTTGCATAGAAAATTTTAGGGGCTAATATTTGTAGGTGGGATACTTTTCAATGATTTTTCCAAAAAAAAAATCACCAATTTCCATTTTTTATAAAAATGATTCGCCCAATTTTACAATATAAAATTGTTTTACCTTAAACTTTTCCAGCATTATATAGAGAGTATATATAAAATCATTATAAATTTGAATAATTTTACAAATATATCAATAAACATTTTATAGTTTGCATATTAGTGACTAGTGAGATTCACCAATGTTTTTAAACTTCAAGATAATTTTCCATCCTTAAAATTTTCTCTAGTAGCTTGTACCATTGTATCTTACATGTGAAAATGATTGCATTTATATTTATAGTGGTTAACCATAGTACAGTTTGATTACAATTTGGTTTTTTTCATGCTTTTTTCTATGGATTGTTTCAAAGGCTTGTTTCCTGTAGTGGCTCGATACATCGTGGATTATATTTGTTTCTTTTGACTCATGTTCATTATTTGGGCTCACATCTATATATCCTGTGTCTTATATCTTTTTACCCTATATCTTGGAAATTATATCTATGCTTTTGTGGCTAAGTAGAGTGTGTGTATATATATTATATATATATATATATATATATATATATATTATATAATATATATAGCGTATTTTAGGACAGTGACTATGACAGGACAATGACCTATTATGTCTCATTGTGATATGATATGGTTTTGATGATAATCTCCCTGAGAACAATGATCTTGATGGAAATAAACTCAATGACTATGGTAGTACCCTATTTGATATAATTATGATGATATGGTAGTGACATGATATTATATGTTGCACGTTAATGAATTGACTATGTGTTGATTATTAGAGAGAAGATCATCGTAGTTCACAAACAAAGTTGTGAACTATCTTGGTTTGGCCCCAAGAGGTCTAATATGATTAATTTCTCTCATTCTCATTGAAATTTGTATCTTAGTTGAAAATTTGATGAGTACCTAATAGAAGAAGAATATGGTTGGTTTTCCCCCTTATGGGTTTTTTCCTTGGTCTTTAACCTAAATACCGGAGTCTCTATTGTGTATGTTTTCTTTTGTTTTTCTTTATTGTTCCACTGCACTATTGATGTTATTCTTTTTTCTACATAATTTATATTGTTATGATGTTATGGGATGAATGCAATATGTAAATGGTGATTTTTTTGTAAATGCAATTGTTTACAACAAAGAACAATATAGTAATACGAAAAATTAACAACCTAGTTTATATTTCGGATAAGTACCTATCACAATAGTTGTGAGTAATAAACCTCATGTTTATATATCTTGAATTGTTTATTTGTCAATTGATTTTGTGAATTATGCCTTCTTATGGGGATTGAAATTTCTCGTGTCATGATAGTGTCTAAATTGATTACATGGTGTAGTGTTGATCTCATGATATGCATATGACCATGTGGAATTACAAAACTTGTATGCATAGGTTCTTTCAACATTATTGCTTTCTTGTGTGCAATTGGCTTTCATATTCCTTTATATGCATATCTTACCTGGTGGCTTACCTCTGATGGAATGATTACTCTAACATGAAATGCCATTTTGTTTCTTGTCAAACATAAGGTCCACATAATCATTCCATGTAGTTCCTTTTAAGCTAATATAGCATTGTCTGAGACTCTAAGAGGCATCCTTTTAGGAATTCAGAGATGTTACTTCCAGTCCATTCCCAAACCCCATTTTATATTTGTAAATCTTCATACCACACTTATTTTGAAAATGGATAGTACACAAGTGTATTGTATGTCCTCAATAAAGGCTTACAATTAGATTTCTTACGCACTATGCTTGTACACATTTAATGCTTGATTAATTTCATAGAAGGAATGAGTTTATCATACTTTGTTTAATGTATCTTTCTATCATTTTTATAACATGTGCTAATCATCCATATCATGGAGAAAAACCTATGCTTTTCAAACATCCATCCTCCTCCATAGGCATCTAGGATTTCTAATATGGTATACATTTTGACTGTAGGTAAGACTAGTCTACCATAAGGAATAAATGCACCTTACGTATAACCTTGATTCAACTATATCCTAGTTACTTTTCACTTTATTATCTTTCGTCACATTTCTTGCATTTCAAACATCATCCCATCTAACAACTATAGCATAAAGGTTGGACAGAAGAATATATGTTGTGAAAATTTTAGGTTCCAACTCAAATGTGTGTTTTGTAGTTGATTCAACTAACTCCCCATTCACATGACCTCTACATATAGCAATTAGGGATTCCAACATAACCATATTACATCTAGAAAGAATTACTTTATTGAATAACTTTACCTCATCCATGTGCCCTACTCGAAAATTCGAGCATGGTGACTTGTTATAGGTGTGATGGAAATATCTCTACTCATAGAATTTAAATAGTGGAATCCTTCATCCACTAGGCCAAAATGGCTGAATGAGAAAAGAGTAGTTATAGTGGTGATATAGTTAGGATTGATGCCCTCCATTCTCATTTCCTGAAAGAGTTGAAGGGCCTCGCTTTTCTTACAATTCTAGGAATATCTAGATATCATTCCTTTGCTTCTTGCAATAGGTATATGATAGCTATCTTGTAAATTCCAAAGGGGCATGAAATGGGAGTTCTCTCATTGAAGGCCAACAAAAAATTATGAAAATAAAACCTCCTCCTTTTCTTTCATCATTACATCTTCAAGTACAAGGAGGCTCCATACTTTAATGGTATTACGGAGTAGCTTGGAAATGGAACATACATCAAGTATAAGGAGGGTCCATGTTGGTATTATGCCTAATGTGTTTTCTTTGATGAAAACCTAATTGATAAATATGTACTTGATGTCAACAGTGTGATAATTTGATTTTGGATCTAAAGTAGATAATAGCTACAAATGTTACAGAAGATATGGACAAAAAAATGGTAGTTCAGGTACAAGTGAATGACAAATGTAAAGTTTGAGAAAGTATACGTGGTTCCTATAAAGAAGGGACATGTACATACGTTGGTCCTGTGAGAAAAATTCAAGTACATAATCTGAACCATGGACATCTAGATACCAGGGGTCATTACCATGGTATTTTCCCATAGTAATCAGGGAAACAACATTTATTTGATCACGTTAATCAATACTAACAACATTACCAATGGATTTACCTGAGGTATTAGCTAAGGAAAAAACTATATTAGAATATGGAGATCAAGGTGTTCAGTGTGTAAGTGAATGGATTATCAATGTGTGAGCTGATCTAAAATAGGGATACACCAGAAAGAAATGAGATGACTCAAATCTAAAAGATATGTTGAAATATGGTTGATTCATTTACTTGTGGCAAATGTCTAAGTAGCTAATAATTATGGATATGTGATTATAGTAATGTTGTGATGTAAATGAATTTTCATAAGTATGTAGTTTTGTCCAGGCAAAATTTTAGCGGCTAACATTTTCAATTGGGCTAATTTTCCATGCTTTTTCCATAAAAAAGATTCATTAATTTCCATTTTGTCTAAAAATTATTCATCCAAACTTTACAGTATAAAATTGTTTTACCTTAAAAATTGCAAAAAATTTATATAGAGGCTATATAAAATTATTAGAAATTTGAATATTTTTACAAAAACATTGCCAAACATTTTATAAATTGCATATTATGTACTAGTGAGATTCACCAAGAATTTTAAACTTTAAAATAAATTTAGATCTTTAAAATTTTCCGTGTTTTCAGTAGTGAAGGTTGTGAATCATGAGTTGTTTTTGTGGCAAAGGTATGCTTTAGTAATTTAAGATTTGTACATTGATTTGCTTCTAAATAGTGACATACATACATGGATCTATTTCCATTGAGTCTCATATATATTCAGAGATTTTCTTTTCAGTATGTTGATATCTGTACGATGGTGTTGCACATTATGAGAGCATATATATGGCATGTATTAAATATGAGAAATTGGCATCTATTCATCGATAATTTTTATTTATGTTTGAGGCTCGACTGCTCGCATTATTCTCTGTTAGTTCATATTATATTGTATGGTCAGTATGGCTCACTATCACATAATTTTATGTGGTGAGTATTCATGACTATTGTTCAATGGCATTGCATGGCACAGTAGCCCGATATATTAAACGATGGCATCATATGACACCCTAGCTCGATATATTAAATTGTAGCATTACTTTGAATCATATTAGCACCACTTTAATCTGGAACTCATGGCATCTCTTGAAACAGTGAATTAGATTGGCATCACATGAATCTATAGCTTGCATGGAAAAATTTTGGGGCTAATATTCCCAGGTGGGATAATTTTCCATGATTTTACCAAAAAAAAGATTTGCTAATTTCCATTTTTTATAAAAATGATTCGCCCAAATTTTACAATATAAAATTATTATACCTTAAAAATTTCCAACATTATATAGGGAGTATATATAAAATCATTATAAATTTGAATAATTTTACAAATACATCAATAAACATTTTATAGTTTTCATATTAGGGACTAGTGAGATTCGCCAATGTTTTTAAACTTCAAGATAATTTTCCATCCTTAAAAGTTTCCCTGGTAGCTTGTGTCATTGTATCCTACAGATGAAAAGGATATTTATAGTGGTTAATTATAGTACAAATTGATTACAATTTGGTTGTTTTAATGATTTGTTATATGGATTGTTTCAAAGGCTTGTTTCTTGTAGTGGCTCGATACATCATGGCTTATAATTGTTTCTTTTGACTCATATTAATTACCTAGGCTCGCATCTATATATCTTATTCCTTGTATCTATTTACACTATAGCTTGCAAATTATATCTATGCTTTTGTGGCTAAGTATTTTGATGTAAGACAATAATCTAGATAACTATATACTCTCATGTGGCTATAATATTGACATAGCAATAACTCAGTATGGATAGTAACCTACATGGTATTGTTCTTGGCTCACAATTGTTATAAAATTATATATTACAGATCTACATAGATGCAATACAATTCCCTCATATATAGCGAGGGGTTTCCTTCTAGGGGAAAAACCCTAAATTAAACATAACTTCTACCGTCAAATCTTCGCCTAATGAACGGCCCAAATTGACTACGAAATTACAACATTTTACAAGGCAATTTTACGTCTCTTTTTAGCTTCGAGGGTGCTACCCCCAATCCCCCACCAAACAGGGGGCTCCAAATAATCGTCGTCACCCCTCTGGACCCCCCTAGTAGCGAACGTTTTACAGGCGATGTTGCCGCCACATTATGAATCGGGGTAATGATGATAAAAAAATCGTGTATGCACACGAATGTCTTTCATAAGATCCATGTACATAATATAGGATGCTTATTTATCATAACCACATATCCCCCTGAACATGACATGTCTTTTCCTATACAGTGTTATTTCATCATATGCAATGTCAGTAATATAAATATCACCAAAATAATATCAATACAACATAGAGAATCAACATCTAGTTACACATGTATATCTCCCCCTAAGATCATACACCACTAATCTTGTGGAACTAACAATCATTATTTGTTCTTTATGAGGTTATGTACCTCACTTTTACCTCTGCAATCACTATTAGAAGTATATGTTTTAAAATAAGGGATTGCAGTAGGGACAATCTTCCCTACATCTCTAACTGATGTTCCTTCTTCCTCCAAATTTTCTTGCAATTTCTAATCATATTCTTGAACTTATGGAACTTATCCCTTATTTTTCTTTCATTAGAAATTCTTGACCTGCAAACATTAAGCATATGCCCAAATGAGTTACAAGAAAAAAAATATCCATGAAACCATCATTTATGCCTACGTATTGATTTTAACTTTGATCTAGGAGATTTACTTTCAGATTTGTGACTTGAATTAGTTTTATTTTGAAGAACTTTATGGTGGTTTTTTTGTCATTACATTGTGAATCTGAAGCTATGTGGTTGTATCCAATGCCTGTCTTGATTAGAGGATATCGTTGTTCATTGATGATATTTTCTAAAGATTGAGATACCTTTACCCATTCTTTTACTTTGTCATAATCTTTCCTTAGAGTCAAAACTTTTAATTCTAATTTTTTACAATGATTTTCCTTCTCTTGAATTTGTTTTTCTAAGACTTATGTTCTTCTATTGGTTTCTTTCAACTGAATTCTTAACATGTTTATTTCCTTGATCATACTACTTTATTTTGTTTCTAGATCTTTGTTTCCATTCTTGAGTCTATCATTTTCTTTTAATGACTTTATTAAATTATCTTCTTCATAACTATCTGATTCATTATATCTTCAATATCCATACATATTTGATAGTAAGTGTTAGAATTTGAATCTAAATCTTCCTAATCATCATATGTGGTTTGATGATCTTCATTAGAATTAAAACTTTTCTTTGCAGAAAAATTATTTTTGGTAGTTTTCTTGTCAACATCCTTTGCTTTTTCTTTCTTATCCTTATTTTCTTTATATGGACATTTGCATGCATAGTGACATACTCTTCCACAATCAAAACATTTAAAGGGGAGCTTACCTTTGAATTTACCAGTTCCCACTTGCAACCTTCTTACAAATTTTGCTTCTTCCTCACCTGAAATGTAGCTTGTATCTTTAGGTTTTTCCTTTTCTTTCCCTTTATAAGTGCCTTTGAAGGTTGCTTCTCTAATTCCTGATATACCTCCTTTTCTCATTTCAAAGGTTTTCAAAACCCAATGAATTTGTTCAAGGGTAAGTTTCTTTAAATCCTTCATTTCATCAATGGTGGAGACTTTGGAATTAAACTTTGGGGTTATTGATCTCAAAATATTTTCAAAAACAACAGTTTCCTTTATTTCATAACCAAGATTGTTCATTGTCTTAACAATTATGTCTACTCTAAGAAAAAATTTTGCAATGCTTTCATCATCATGCATTCTAAGAGTTTCATACTGAATTCTATATGTTTTAAGTTTAGCACTTTTTACCATAGTGTCAACTTCATAACTTTGTAAAAGATTATCCTATATGTCCTTTGTTGTGCTTAGTTGCATGACTTTCACAAACTCAAATTTAGCCAAACTTCCCAAAATATCATTTGCTACCTTTGCATTGTTCTCATATTGTTGCATTGTTCTCATATTGCTTCTTTCCTACATTATATGTGGGAATGAAGGTTGGGTATTTCTATCCAACTTCAAAAATTGCCCATACTTCAACTCCTAGTGCCTGCATATATGCTCTCATTCTGAATTTCCAAAATATAAAGCTAGTTCCATTAAACAAGGGTGGCTTGGAAGAAAATATTCCTTCTTAACTGCTCATTTGATAGATCAAGCTTCTTTTGAGGGATCGCCACATTATGCTATATAACTTGATGATCATGTTATATTTTGTTAAAATATAATCGACAGAAACACAACACATAGACCTCCCTCATGTGCTTCAGGACCCCCATGAGCTAATCCACCACTCTAGGTGAACAACCCCTGAGTTAACCTAGAATTTATATGAATTAAACACAAATTCGCTCCCATGACAAGGCATGCATGTGACTATAACCCTATATTCGCTCTCACAGGCTTGTCTGCCAGTGGCTAAAGACCCAATTTGTCAGTGCTATGCTAACGACTCTAGGATTTGAGCCACTTTTTCAGACCCAGAACCCAGGTCACTGCCCAGAATTGAACCATCTCTTCAAGTCAGTAAAATAACATGGAAATGACAATACTAAAGAAAATAATTGTTCAATACCTTGAATGGACCCCTACTAGCCATGACTAGAATTTCACCAAACACTTAGTAAATATGGAACCTACATATGTAAATAACATATCTGATCATTCTGGGTCTCATACTTATCTGAGATTCACTATGAAGCATTGTCTCCTTATCAAATTAGCTTCCATTTCATTCGTTAGGTCATAGATACATTAATCATTCAATTACAAGTAAAAACATGATGAGAGCCACACATGGCTACTATCATAAAATACATACATAGACAACATAATAGCAACATAAATACTGGTGAAAGTATAGCCATATAGACCACATTAAATCCATCAAAATTATCATAGAAATACAAGGAGAAATACCCTTTCATTAATGATGCAACATCTAAACTTGGGATGGGACTTCCACATTCCACATGACCATAGAATGGATAAGCCAAATCTCTCTTCATCCATTCACCCCGTGCCATATCCCAAGCATGAATGCGAGGTTCCATATAACACATTAATTAAAAACCATCGAAGGCTTCCAGAGGCCATCCACCTCAACCCATAAAACAATGATTCCACCTCACGGTCGGACATCACAAAACCATCATCATATTGATCTCTATCCAAGCCTTCCAAGGCTCTAGAGTGTTTGCTCCAACCCGGATTCTAGGACTAGTAACTCAACCCACAACTTACACTGAGCTCTAGATAATTTGTCCAACCAAGGCTTCGGAACTAATAACTCAATGCACATCTTTTACCAGGGTCCAGATCATTTGTCCAACCAGGGCTCCGGGACTAGTAACTCAACCCACCAAGGGCTACACAACATTTTTCCAATGAAAGCTACGAGACTAGTAACTCAACCCAAGCCATTACAGGGCTCTAGAGTGTTTTTCCAACTAACGCTCTGGGAAATAATAACTCGACCCAAGCTAAGAAAACTTGAGAACCAATCAGAAAAAAAAAAAATATATATATATATAGATATAAACTCACAACACCATGGCTATCAAGGAAATGGGAAGGCTAGGAAAATCCACTATCAATCCATGCAATCCTCCATGCCAATGATAGATCATGACCGATAAACTACATGCATGTTCCATGCATGCCAAAACTATTGAGGAAAACACACTGCAACTCAATACCTACAAGAAAAACCCATTGTAGTTGTTTATCCCAATGTCCTCTTGTGTTTTCCTACTCTTCCTTTGCCTTCTTTCTCCAAAAATCCAAGTGTGCCCCACTCTCCAAGAGTGCTCCAAGAAAACTCTATGTGTCCAAGAGTATAAGATAGAGAATAAAATAGAAGAGAGCTCCACCAAAACTTGTCAAAATCCCCCCCACTAATCCTCAGAAGACGTTTTATGAATTAGGCCTCTAATTTATTCATTTTCCTCCTCACATGCAACTTGTGACCTTTCACCTTTCTTTTCTCCTAATTTCCTTTAACTTAATAAATACAATGCCAATTAATGCCTCATGCCTTCAAAAGCCTTAGCCCTGTCCTTTTCCAATTTCCTTAGCCATAATAAATTGAATCAACACCCACTAGGATATTTCTCCCACCATTCAGCATGGAATAAGTGTCCCATCAACTATGGCCTTATATCATTTTACATGGATTTTTAACCAGGTTTGTTACATATATATACATAGGGGATAACACCCCTTCCTATTAATTTTTATTTCAATTAACTAATTTCTTGAAAGGTGGCATCGTTGTGGTTCATACCCACCACATTGTGACACATAGTTGTCCCACCTGTGTCCACATATTAAGATTTAGCTTTTATAGTATTTTCCATTCCCTAAAAAATGTTAAAGGTATCCTCTTGGTATCAACATAATAAGTCTACAACCTTCTTAATAGTGTCATCATCCCAATAATCCCCAAGTGTTGACATCTTAGGGCTCCCCTTTATCCTGAAATTCACCTTCTAAATTTTGATAGGTTGTGCATAATCTGTGAACTACAATGACGATCATTTTACTGTGCGCTCACCTTCTACTTCCGGGATTTGAATATTTTGGGGATCATTATCATCCTCTCCTTTCTCTGCAACAATTTAACACTCCAATATCTCTTGCACTTGCTATAGATGTTTACTTTGAAACACAATGGCCCACTCCTAACCATTTTCGGGCCCTTAGTAGCAAATATCTTCCATCTGGACACCTTAAAATATTCATCCAACGCTGGATCTTCTACTTCAAAGCTAAATGTGGTCATGAAATTTTGCACCATTTCATCACATTCTTATGTTCTATTGCACACTTCCAACTCAACATATTAGTTTTCTAGAATTTTTTCCAATGTGTGCATAAATCGGTGCACACATTCTTACTATGGAACTCCTCCCTTGGTCCATGCTACAACACAGTGCTTCAGCTGAGTCTTAGTGAATTCCATGCCTAAATATTTATCTCTAGTGACTCTAGAATTAGTTTGAAACCTAACCTTCATCATGTCCCATGACTTTCTCTTTGTCCATAGACTACCACATTGCTAGAGTGGCATGCAACGCAACGTCTAGTTCAGGAATCCTCTAATAGTCTAGTATTTGGAACCCTTATCGAGGAAAATCATGAGTCAAAACCCAATATATAATTATGTATGAAGGTTAGCTCATTACTCTAGTCACAATATTGCTTCCACTGCATTGGTCTTAACCCTGACCTCATAAACATGTGAACTCCTAAGTCAGAGGCTGGTCGTGACTCTAACACAACTTCCATTCTACCGTATTGGTCCTCACCCTAATTGTCACTTACCATTAGGTCATGAGGTCATCCCTAACCCCAACTCACTTAATGGAGCCATAACATTTTCCTAGCCCTGACACTATCCACAAAGACTTGGTCATGCCTCTGTTCGTGAGGGCTAAAGGAAAAAGGGGCTAATGAATGATTGCCTCATATAAAGGCACATCCTACACTTAATTTCCCACTATGATATTATGAATCTGGCCTGCAAGCGAGATAAGGAAACTCTACAACGTACATAGTGACATCTGCTCATCACGAGGGCCATACAGGACAATCCTGACTATGATTTAGCCTTGGTGATTCTATAATCATTCGGACTTGTGATAGGTTTTGACCCTTAGACTTGGGGTTATTTGAATCACTTATATGTGTTATCCCTCCTGATCTTACAACTAAGCTTCCCCTTCTTGGTCTGCAGATGGCATATGGTGCCAAAAGGCCACAAAGAGGTTGGTACACACCAAATCATTAGGAATCCCTCTTTCAAAGGTTAATCATAGGCATCGTCCATGGATATGAATACATATGTGTCTATACTAAGAGCCCATGAGCATTTCATTCCTGGCCGTAGGTCCAAGGACCTCCCTTGAGAAAATAAAAAAACAACAATGAGATTAGAAATGATTAGGAATATATTGAGCCAAGAAGGGATATAGGAATATTGTCATTCCATGAAAATGAAGGTGAATCCCTCCTTAAGTTCATTAATCACCCCAGACCATATATGTAGGAACATGGTTAGTAATTCCATAAACTTATGGTAAAACACCTCCCCACCCTAACCCCAGTGCAAGATGTTCACTTGCTAATAAAATCTCCTTGGTAACAATTAGATAGATGGGATAATATTTTTTTTTTTCTTTTGTCCCCAAAACTAGAAGTAAGAATCACCATTACTTTCATATCATCAATATGAATCCAATGATATAAAAGTTTACCCTAATATAAACTTTGGATCAGAAGTTATGGTCATTTTATTCACTTGATTTTCTAAGAATTATAGGGTGCCACATCATCAGCCCCACCACTTGCACCCATGTGACCACGCCGCATAACCAACCTCCCAAAGCCACATGGCAATTCCTTAATGGTCGTTGACATGTTCATTGCATGTTCTATCCCCATTCCTTGCCTTGAATACAACCTCTAGTTGTTACCTGACTATATCCTCTAGGGTAGAAAACTATGTTGTAATCTCTGCTACCATGGCTTTGTTTCCCCATGGAATACTCCCAAGGCTACATTGACTATTTCTTCCAGGAAACCTCCTCTAGAACATCTGCTACCCCTAACTCCATTTCCCCAATGATTACTCCCACCCTTCCCTGACTATTTATTTTAGTGCACATTTGGTTATTTCCTCTTGGGTGGACATTCTAGGGTCAAACTTCTGTGAGACTTCCCTAGACCCATTTCCTCAGAAAACAGTCCTAAGCGTACCTCGGTTGTTTCTTCTAGTGCATTGCTTGGATTTTCTCTATGTTGAGTTCTACAGATATACCTTTGGGTGTAACATCATTTTTCCATTCCTTTTTATGATAAGGAACTGTCTGAACTTTCAACATGCTTCCTCTGCAATGAGGCTTCTTGTCAGGTCGAGCAAACAAGGATAAGAAACAAGACTATAAGGATAATTCTAAGCCTGAGGATTTCTCACAACAAAACTTCCCCATGGACCAAATTAAGGAGGCTTTTTCTAGAGCTTGAGCAACATGCCTAGTCTTTAATCTGGTGGTTTTCCATAAGGGTTTCCTCTCTTTCGATATTATGCACCATTCACCAAGGAGTCATGTCTTGGCATGGTTGGAATGGTTCTACCAATGTCTAAACTTTCGCCAACATTCTGCCATGCCCAATAAATGTTTCTAAGGCACCCATCGGTGATATCTCTCTTGATCTTACCCCATGTTTCTTCTTATGGGATCCATGGGTTTCATAAGGTGCCAACAAGTCTACCAGGAGCTTATTTCTCCTCAAATTTCCGCACACCAAGGTGCAACCTAGTGCTTGCAACAACATGGCCAGTAACGTTGCAGTGCTTGTCAATAATCTCCATGACATTTGGATATTAGTAGGGACTAGAGGTGTATTCCTCCACAAGAAGTAACATTCCTTGGAACACCATCTCTATCACCAACAACTCAAGAATGAAGATTCTACAATATCTCATCACCGAGATATGGTACTGACTATGGTGTTTAACATGAGGATATTTAAAATTAAAGGAAATGCAACAAGGATGCATTTTGTTGAGAATGCAAGCCTGGAAAAATCACATCAACTCATCCTATAAGGTTTCAACCTACTCACGAAAGCTCATAGATCCTCAGAATCAAGTCTTGGTTCTGGTGAATGTGTATACCCATCACCCCGACATACATTATAGTAGGATATATATGCCCCTCATGTAAATCATGGGTTAATATGAATAAGGGAGGTGGAAATCCTCACCATTATCACTTTGTAAAATTAACCATGCCAATGTAGACTATCATTAAGGTGACATCATATTATAAGAAGAAGAAGTATTCTAGGTATTTCTATAATCAAATCAAGCCTCTTATGGGTCATTCCAATGCCTTTATATTTTTCACTATCCATTAGTTAATTGTGTAACAATAACATTATAGTCATGTATTTTCCTTGTGCATAGAAATACCATTTCAACCAAAAATGAAACATACAATCATGTATTTTCCTTGTGTTTATCAACACCATTTTATCCAAAAAGGACAACACCATCTCAACCAGAAAGGACACATACAATCATTACCATGTAAAGCATACATAAGAGTACTTATCTTTGTTGTAAATTTGATGGTGTATGGGTGGTTGTGTATGTTTTGGAAAGAAATTGATGTCAAACAAGGGCCATCATGATGATTGGGTGTTTGGGAGGAACCCCATGGTATCTGCAGACTAAATCATCACAATAGTAGGGTTACTGAAGAAGAAATAAAATTATGATCACAAAGATGGGTTAGATGGAACTCCATGGTAGTTGCAGGCTTCTTGTAGAGAATCATCACATTAGTAGGTTTACTAAAGAAGGCATAAAATGATCATCATGGAATTTGTGAGTTCAACAGTCCAAAGAGTCAATGAGAAGAGAATTTTGCAGTGATATTCCAATTAGTAGGACTCAAAGACTACATCATATCATATTGATTGATAAGTGATCTGAATAAGATTTCCAACGCTATGTGGAAATCCAAAAGTGGACTCTTGGATCAAAAGATATGGTTTTCATAATAAGAAAAAGAAAAATTGTTTCTTAATCATTGATTCACACCCCCCCCTCTCTCAACAATTCCTTATTTTAACAATTAGTATCAGAGGGAGGTTCCTTCAGCAACAATTTAAACACTGGAAGGTAGATTTATAAGGAACTATGTCTAGGCAAGAGAGTCAAGAGGCTTACTCAAGTAGAATAAGAGTCTTTGATGGGAACAACTATGCTTTTTGGAAAGTGAGAATGGAAGCATATCTTATGTCCCTAGGGGTAGATGTTTGGACTTCAATTCTAGTATACTACAATGTCCCTGATATTCCTTCCACTGATGTAGATGGTAAAAAATTATATGGGAAAAATGCTAAAGCAAAGAATGTCATTCTCTTTGATCTTAGTCAATTTTAACTTGTAAAATTTATGCATTGTTAGTCTTCTAAGGAAGTGTGGGTAAATATTAACTAGAGTCTTGAAGGAGATGACAAGGTTAAGCAAGCAAAACTCCAAACTTTGAGAATGAGGCTTAAAATCCTAAGAATGAATGAGAATGAAAGCATAGACAAATACTTCCTTAGAGTTGATGAAGTAAATAATATGATTAGAAGCCTTGGTGAAGAATGCAAGGAAGAGATGATTATTCAAAAAATATTAAGATCTCTACCCATGAGATTTAATTCCAAAATCTCAACTATTGACTAAATGGCTAACTTAAAGGATCTCAAGATGGATTAGATGCATTGTACTCTCACTTCCTATAACATGAGAGTAGGAATAGAGAAATATGAACTAAAGGAAGAAGCATTCAAAGTATCCAAAAACGGCAAGGAGCATAAAGATCATCAAGGTTTCTCCAACTATGAATCTGATCAAGAGTTGGCTCAAATAGCCAGAAAACTGAAGCATGGTTTAGGAAAATATAAAGGCAATTTTCCATTTAAGTGTTTTGATTGTGGAAGAGTTGGCCATTTCTCTTCGAAATGATTTTATAATGAAAATATTGAAAGGGAAGAGGATCTGAAATATGGGAACAAGTCTCAAACACATCAAAAGAAAAAGCCCTATAAGAAGAAGGGGTTCTACTCCAAAGAGGATAGATCAGCACCATATTTAGACTGTGAAGACTCATCGGAGAATGAGTCAGATAAGTATCTTTTTATGGCCTTTCAAACGGACTCAAAAAAACAAGGTATTATGGACTCTAAAGAGGAGGAAAAACAAGGAGTGGTAGACCTTGAAGGCAAACGCATCAATTCCCTTGACGAATTAAAGGAAGCAAGGAAGAAAAATAAGAAGTTGAAGGAATAGTTACATCATGTGGAGGAAGATATGTATAACTCTGATAATGAGGAGTTTTCCTATCAAAAATAAAAGCTTGAAGAAGATACCAAGAGAAAGGACAATCTAGTCCTTCTACTGAAATAAAACCAAAGAAACTATGAGAGATTGAAAGAGGATAACAAGTAGTTGAGACAAGAGTTTCTCAAGTTAAAAAGGGAAACAATCTCACAAATATGCAAAGATGATATTCTGTCTTTGAAATTCGAGCTACAGGAGGCCAAATAAAGAAGAATAGGTTTTTCAAGACCTAATTCAAGAATGGGAAGAAAAATGTCAGAGTCTTGAAGAAGAGGTTGTGTCTCTAAGAACCAATCTTGAGAAAACAAAGACCGAGAAGGGTCTGCATGAAAAAATTGTTGAAGGGACAAGCAGACTAGATCAAATCCTAAATAGTCAAATGCCTTCAAGAATCAAAACTGGTATGGGATACTCTAAGACACAAGAATCTTTTATTGGGAAGATAAACTTCTGGTCCATAAGATTTGAAGAACCACATAACCATGGCAAAAAGCATCATGAAATAATTAATGAAGACAAAACATAAGTCGAACAAAGAGGAGATCATCAATGGATAATGAACCAATCAGTTAGACGACCAAGGTATTTTCTTGCACAATCTCATAATGTTTCTAACAATAGGCATGCCTATTTGTTTTATGGTCACCGCTATAGGTGTCATATCTTTGGACATAAAGCCATTGATTTTAGAAGGATCAAATTTGACAGAGATGAAAATCCCAGATATAATACGCATCGGATTTCTAAGTCTCAAACTCCTCTCTCAGAAATCATAATGTTTTCTCTCCCTTACTAATTGAAGTAGAATGCTTCAAATGTAATAATTTTGGGCACAAATATAGTCTGTGAATATGTAGGTTTGAATACCTTTCTAAGTCCTAAAATGTTAGACAGAAAGCTATCCAAGAGGATAACGGGAGCTGGAAACGAAAGACTAAAAAACGACTACAATGTGGACTTGCCTTATCATCTCATAATCAAGAAAACAAATGGTATGTGGATAGTGGTTGTTCCAAACATATGATTGGGGACAAAATAATAATTTATGTCACTTAAAGAAAAGGACAAAGGAAGAAATGTAACTTTTGGAAACAATGCTCCAACAAGAATCAAGGGTAAAGGTGTAGTTAGTCTTGATCAAAAAACAGAAGCACATAATGTGTTGTATGTAGACGATCTCAAGCACAATCTGCTCAGTGTTAGCCAAATGTGTCATAATGGCTATTATGTGACCTTTTGATCTAAATATTGCGAGATCTACAACATAAAGAATGAAAAACTAATGGGAAAAATAAATTAGAATCCACAATAATGTATATGTGCTTGTCGATTCCGGGGTTAACTTTTATTTAAGTAAAACAAGTGAAGCATGGTTGTGGCACAAGAGGCTTGGGCACATGAATTTTGACAATTTGATAAAAGTAAGCAATGTGGGAGAAATAATAGGATTACTAAGATTGTCAAAGCCTAATAACATAATCTACAAATCATGTGAGTTTGGCAAATAGACTAGAACTCATTTCAAATTGAAAGAGTTCTCCTCATCCATACCTCTAAAGCTCATTCACACATACATGTGTGGCACAACCAGAGCAAGAACCTAAAAAGTAGAGAGGTATTTCATGTTTCTAATTAATGATTTCACCAGGGCCACTTGGATTGTCCTCTCAAAAGCAAAGTCAGAAGCGCTCAAGCATTTCAAGCGGCTTAAAGCTCAATTAGAAAATGAGAGACTTAAAGATAAAATTATTAAGATCAAACAGAGGGGGAGAGTACACCTCAAGAGAATTTGAGGAATTATGTGAATAGAATGACATTAGGAGGCATTAATTAGTGGCTAGAACTCCTCAGCAAAATGGAGTAGTAGAGAGGATGAATAGAACAATCCAAGAAATGGCCAGAACAATGTTATATGAAGTAGGAGTGTCTCACAACTTCTGGGGAGAAGCATCCTAGGCACTAGTATATTTGTCAAACATAACTCAATTTAGGCCTAATAGTGATAAAACCCCCTATGAGTTATGGAAGGGAATAACTGCATCATTTAAATATCGAGGTGTTTGGACGCAAATTATTCATTAAAAGGAGTGAAAAGAACCCTGTGAAGTTTGATTTCATGCTAGAGAAGGGATATTTATAGGATACTATATTTGAAGCAAAGGATATAAGTGTTACAACAAGAGGACAAGGAAGATTGAGGATTGCATAGACATAATAGTAGATGAGGTAGGTTTGCAACCTGAATCCTCTAAAAGAAATATGAATTCAGATGATGAAGAAATTTTAGATTTGAGGTCTGCGGATCTCGAAGAAATAGATTCAAACAATGAAGATGAGAAAGTAGGCACGACTTCAAGGCCAAATACATCCTCCAAGTATGTACATAAGGAAAATCCTGAGAGCCAAATCCTTGGAGATCTAAGACATGGTGTACAAACTAGAAGAAAACTTATTAGCAATACAAGTTATGCAAATCTATATCTACTATCATAGATAGAACCCAAGAACTTTTGTCAAGCAAGTGAAGATAAGTTCTAGGTGAAAGCCATGAATGAAGAACTTGACCAGATTAAAAAGAATGATACATGGAGCTTGTTCCAAGGCTAAGAGAGAAAAATGTTATTGGAACCAAATGGGTTTTCAAGAACAAAATAAATGAACAAGGTCAAGTAATCAGGAACAAATCTCAATTGATTTGCAAAGGGTATGCCCAAATAGAACGGGTATATTTCGAAGAAACCTTTTGGTGAGCTCCAGTATTGTAGCAATAATGCTACAACTCCTGGGGCTTCCTGTCTCTCATTTTATCAACCTGGTAGTTCGTACAAACTTGGAAGCGATGGTGCTATATGCACAAGTACTAGCTCTTGTCGCAGCTGTCACTTGATTAGCTGGCACAAGTCCGCTAGGGCTCAAGCCAACTTCTATGGCTCACAGAAGAAGCTTTATCAATGATGGACGAAAGCTAGCTCAAAGAAGACTAGTCTACTTGACACAAATGAATTGAAAGTAAACCAAAGCATGGAAACCTAGGAAACCCTAATTTAACTAGTCTAACCTCTATAATGCAATGAAGGTGGATAAACCTTCTACCAATGCTGCTACTACCTCTAATAAGTGAAAATGCATGGATCTAAACTACTTGCATGATAAAAGACATGTTTTTGTACTTTTCATTAAGTAGGTGGAATGACTGCGATTTTGTGCTTATTAGGGTTTGGTTCTGCAGATGGGATGGAGAAGGAAGGAAAGCGTGAGACAGGTTGGGGAGGCTAGGTGAGGTCCCTATGGACCCTTAGCATCCATCCACAGAGGTCCTCCACATTCAGAAGCTCGGCAACCGAGTGAATGACCTCCTACAGGATGTCTGCAGGGGATCCTACAGGATACTCAGAGGTTTCTATAGGATGTCTCTAAACCACTACAGGATGATCTACCGTGAAGGATTGAAGTGATGGAGGAGTGATGGAATGATGGGAAGAAATATGTGAGGTAGGGATAAGGCTGGTGATGGCTCAGAAGTAGAAGGATGAGATGGGAAACGGGTGTAGGGAGTATGTTGAAGTGATGTCAATGAAAGGTCGAGGAATGAAGCTACGTGAGGAATGGAAGACTTTAGGAGAGGACAGAACGAAGTGAGGGTCGAGGAGATATGGTTGCATGCATGATCAAGATGGAGGTAATGGTAATGGAACGAGAAGGAGGAGTGTAAATGAAACAAATGATTATGACTGCCACCTAACCGAAAATACATCAACCTAAATTACTTATGCCAAGAATTCAATGAACAGCAATACAAAATGCGAGGAGAAATATGGATGAGGCTGTGATGAAAGTATGTGTGCAGGTGTGACTGACAAGGAAGCATATAATCAAGACTGAGACTGTATTGCAGCAATCATCAAGTAAAGTAATGCGTGTTTTTGGTGGCTAGTTATGGACTGCACCCCAATCTTCAAGAGATATGGCAGTGAGCCTTAACAACCGTTTTGCTGGAGCTCCAATTGATGGTATATATCCTCTGCTACACTAAGCAAGTGGAAACAACTGTACCATAAGCAAAATCTATCTTACTCATAAGAAAACCAAATCACCAAACTGTAATTCGAATTGCATGTGCAAACGAAAACTTAAAGCGCTGGAAATGAAATGGAAACAATACTACAGCAGAGGGGATCTATGGCTCTCAGGTTGGGCCCTAACCTGAGAGCTATAGTCTCCTAAGAAAACTCAGAAATAGATCACAAACTGCCTTCTTTATTCATAATCTGATGTCATGCCAAATTGGCTTACAAAAAGGAACGAAACTGAACTGTGCTCCCAAAATTACAATGATAATATGAGAGTTTCAACAACCGTCTAAGGCTAAGGCCTTCAAATTTATACAAAAACGATGAGCCACCGAGTGCCCTTGATTTTAGGAGCTCGGCTGTCCAACTAGAGTCTAACTGCGGA
>APFE031662365.1:26941-37446 GCA_000404065.3 Pinus taeda | reverse complement strand
TCAAGGTTTTGCAGAATTGTAATGTGGCAGCTAACACAGATATGGAGAATGTGTATTTTATGGGCGCAAAGAGACCATGGAAGCCAAGACCTCCACCTCAAGGTATGTTCCCAAACCAGAATTTGCAATTTCCTGCACATGATCAGATGTATGCTCAGAATTCATGGAATGTACCCATGCCATGGCAACACCAAAGTTACACACAACAACAATGGAGACCATATCAGCAATACTCTCAACAATATCAACCATACCCTCAACCATACCAACCATATTCGCAGCCGTATCAACAATATCATTAGCCATATTCGCCATATCCTCAATCATATCAGCAATATCCTCAGCAGCAAGTTGTTTACCCACATCAACCCCAACCCACTCAACAAGCATTGCCTGCTCCTCCACCAATAAATCCACCACTATTACAACTTCCATCTAACCCACAACCTCCTAGACCTACTCAAATCCCTACTCAACCTGTACCAAATCCAAATAATAGAGCAGAGAGAGTAGCCTACAATGTAGATGAGGGACCCTCATATCCCACATCACCCTTGCAAAATATCAATTTGAGGTCTGGTAAGGTTCTTCACAAAGAATCTCCAGCAGCTGATAAACAAGAAGAAAACGAAGAAAATGAAAATGAAACTCCAACTCAAAGGAAACCAAATGATGACATCAAACACAAACAAATGCAACCATTGCATCCACCACCTTTTCCAGACAGATTGATCGAAACAAAACTTCCCATGTCTATACCACAGCTTGATGTTTTAGATGAGCTAAAGAATGTCTATATGAAAATTCCGCTACTACAAGCCATAAAAGACATTCCCATATATACTGAAGCCATCAAATAACTGTGCCTTAAAAAGCCTACTAGGAAAAGAGTTGATCCACAAACCATTCATGTTATTGGACATTTAGCTGGCCTTATGACAAACACCATTTCAATGGACAAGTATGTTGATCCTGGTATTCCCAGAGTCACTACAATCATTAATAACATACATATTCCAAACACCTTAATTGACCTTGGGGCCGTAATAAATGTGATGACTCTTGAAACCATGAAAACACTCCAGCTCACAAATTTGCAGCACACAACAATTGTTCTAGAACTTGCTGATAGGTCTAAAGTTATTCCTGAAGGTATTTTGGAGGACATAATTGTTTTATTGGACTCTTGGGAGTATCCAGTCGCCTTTTTAGTTCTCCAGCCAAAATCCAATTTAGGAGGACACCCTATCATCCTTGGTAGACCATGGTTAGCAACTGCTGATGCATTCATAGGATGTAGATCGAGTAATATGATCATTTCATGAGGAACTGAAAGAAAACAACTCACTCTTTACCCATTAGCACAATCACCAGTAGTAGCATACAATTTATGGCTTGATGATAAATACAATGATAAGGCAAAAGTTCAATCTGTTTTCAACATCAACCAAATCTATGATTTTCAAGAACATAATAATGATTATTTGATAGAATTGTTCCTTTCTCAACCCGATGTTTCCAAAGAATTGAGAAATGACCAATACCATGCTGCAGATGAACTTTTGGCACAAAATTTTCAGAAAACATGCACTATTCATTCTTTTCAAACAACATTTCACAACATTTTTCCTATCCAATCTATCACAAATACACAGAGCAAGACCATAGAGATTAGTCTAGGAAAAACTTTGAATATTGGCACTCACCTAGACTCATCTCAGGAAGAGAAATTGATTCAATTATTGAGAAAATACCAGAAAGCATTTGCTTGGGACTACACCGAAATGCAAGGAATCCACCCTGAAACATGCACTCACCATATTTATACAGATAGCAATATTAAACCAGTGAGGCAACCACAGAGACGAATGAACCCCATGCTTCAAGATATTGTTAGAGAGGAATTACAAAAACTATTAAAAGTCAATTTTATCTATCCTATCTTTGACAGTCAGTGGGTATCCCCATTGGTAGTAGTGCCCAAGAAAAATGGTAAGTGGAGGATTTGTGTTGACTACAGACAATTGAACAAAGCAACCCTCAAAGATCATTTCCCACTACCATTTATTGACCAAGTGCTAGACACATTAGCTGGGAAATCATCATTCTCTTTTCTTGATGGTTTCAGTGGCTACAACTAAATCAGGATAGCCTTAGAGGACCAAGACAAAACCACTTTTACTTTTCCCTGGGGCACTTATGCTTATAATGTTTTTCCATTTGGACTTTGCAATGCTCCAGCTACATTTCAAAGAGCTGTATTAGCTATTTTTGCTGATTTAATTCATGATTGTGTTGAAGTTTATATGGATGATTTTTTAGTGTATGGTGATTCATTTGAGCATGCATTAACGAATCTTGAAAAAGTTTTGAAGAGATGTATTGAAGCTAATCTATCCCTGAGCAACGAAAAATGTTTTATGATGTTAAGTGAAGGGATAGTATTAGGACACTATATTTCTTCTCACGGCATTAAAGTTGATCCATCAAAAATCCAAATCATTGTCGATTTGCCAATTCCGAAGACTCAAAAAAAGGTAAGAAGTTTTCTTGGGTATGCAAGCTATTACAGAAGATTTATTGAGAATTTTAGTAGAATAGCTTTACCTTTGTTTAAGCTTCTAGCCAAAGATGCACCTTTCAACTGGAATGATAATTGTCAACAAGCATTTGAAACACTCAAAGAAAAGTTATCAACCACACCAGTCTTAAAAGGACCTAACTGGAACCTACCATTTCACATCTTTACAGATGCATCTCATACTACAGTAGGTGCCTCATTAGGCCAAAAAGAGGAGTCTTGTCATTATGCCATCTATTTCATTAGAAAGAATCTAACACCTGCAGAATTAAACTACACAATCACTGAAAAAGAAATGTTTGCAATCATACATGCTGTGAATAAATTTCGACATTATATAACTGGTTATGAGGTTTTTATACATACTGACCAATCTACCATTAAGTATTTAATGAGTAAACCAGTAACTAATGGCAGAGTTACCGGATGGCTATTATTATTATAGGAATTTAATATGACAGTGTTAGGTAGACCAGGTAAGGAGAATCAAGTGGCAGATTTTCTTTCTAGACTGCAAAATCCAGGTGAGGTTGTTCCAGTTGAAGATTCTTTTCCAGATGAAAATTTATTTGCAATTTCAATGGTGAATCCTTGGTATGCTGACTTGGCCAACTATTTGTCCATAGGAAGAACACCTCCATATTTTACTCCAAAGGAAAAGAAGAGGCTAATCAAACAAAGTGCTCAATACTCATGGGTTAACGAAGATTTATTTTACACTGGTTATGATATGATTATTAGACGATGTGTAAGAAATGATGAAATAATTGATATTTTAAAATATTTCCATGATGAACCGTGTGGTGGGCATTTTGCAGCTAAAAGAACAACATTCAAGATTCTTAGTCTTGGATACTACTGGCCATCTATTTTTAAGGATTCCAAGAAGTATATGAAGAGTTGTGATAGCTGTCAAAGAATGGGTAGGCCAACAGCTACAGATGAAATGCCACTTCAGCCTCAAGTACACTTAGAGCCATTTGAAAAATGGGCTCTAGATTTCATAGGACCCATCAATCCAACTTCCAAAGGTAAGAAGTACATCCTAGTATGTACTGATTACGTGAGAAAATGGGTTGAGGCCAAAGAACTAGTCTGGGCAACTGAACAAACAGTGGTAAAATTCCTTTTTGAAGAAATGTTTGTAAGGTATGGAGTACCAAGGGAGATAGTGACAGATCAAGGTACACAATTTACTTCAAAGCTAGTTAAAGACATCACAAAAAAATATCAAATCAAGCATAGAAGAAGTACACCTTACCATCCACAGGCCAATGGCAAGGTGGAATCCACAAATAAAACATTGGAAGTAATTATCACTAACACCGTAGCAATGAACAGAAAGAATTGGAAAGAGAAGCTCAAAGCTGCACTCTGGGCTTATAGAATCACATGGAAGAACACTATAAGACTTACACCATATCAGTTGGTGTATGGAAAAGAGGTAATGCTTCCTATTGAATTTCAAATACATACTTATAAGATGGTTGCAGATTTAGGAATTGATCTTAATGAAGCCCAACAAGAAAGAATTCGGTAATTGAACTAGCTGGATGAAATGAGGCAGCAAGCAGAGGAGACAACACTCCTAATGCAGAAACAAAGGAAGCAGTGGCATGATGCACACATCAAAAAGAAACAGTTCAAAGAAGGAGACTAGGCTTTACTCTTTGACTCTAAATTCAGAGATCATAAAGCCAAATTTAGCACACATTGGATGGGCCCATATGAAATAGTTCAAGTTTATGAGGGTGGGTCAGTCAAGCTTATTACCATTGATGGAGAAGGTCACCCGTTTCTTGTCAATGGCCATAGGTTGAAACTCTATCATAGACCCATCACCAAGGAGGATTTTCTTCAAACTGTAGGGAGGTTGAGATATTGTAGCCTTCAGTTGTGATATCTCTACCTTAGTTCATTCTATATAATTATCTATTTATATTATATATATATATTTATATATATATATATATATATTATATTTATATATATTTATATATGTAATATATATATATATAATAACAAATATAATAATGGTTTAGATGTGAAAACCAGACTCTGGCACACTCTAACCCCGAATTCTTACTTGAAAACCAATTCTTTGTCTAGTAAGAATTCCTTGTTCTATTTGTTTACTGTTTGGTTCATCGATTCAATAATGACTTGAGGACAAGTCAAAGCTTTAGTGGGGGAGAAGCATCGACATTTTTGTTTTCCTCATCCCATCTCCTCATTGTAAATTCTCAAAGAGTTTGTTTCAGCACTTCAATATTTCAATAAAGAAGTTGTTTTTGTCCTTGTTCCAAATCAGAGGGACCTGTTCAAGCAATATGGAGTGGGACCTGTTCAGAAGACTATGTTACCAGCACCAATATTAGAGGGACCTGTTCAACGAACATCAAAGGGACCTGTTCAAGATTGCTACATCAGGCTACTTCAACAAAGCTTCAACAAAGTTTCAACAGAGTTTCAAAGGTTGCTTATCATCAAGGCTCCATCAACACCAAAGATCAAGGATGCTGCACACACATAGTTCTTTTTCAGATTTCAAAGAAGCTACACAAACATTCTCCGGATCTCAGAGGGAACCGTTATATCCAAATTTATCTCAAAAGGGACCTGTTATGGATAGTGAAGATTAGTCATATCTGGACAATAAAGATCAGTCCTACCTACGCATGCCAACTCAACTCTTGATCAACCAACAAAGTGTAATGTATTGTTGTAATTTTTATTTTTAACATTTAAAATTCTTGGATTATTTTAGTGTTAAATATGATGAATATGATTGCTTATGATCAATTTCAAAAACACCCCTATACCCATCACCCTTGTCACATTCCTAACTACTATCATTTCCCAACACACTCTAGCCTATCACCATATTCTTCCTACCATTTTTAAAACTTCTCCTACACCACCTTCAAACCTTGTTATTAACTCCTCATTCTTGAATTGGCCATCAAACCTTATCATCGGTCCAACATTTTCCTAACCGACCAAGTACAAACGAGCAATGGATAAGTGGTGAATCATTGGAGAGCCAAGTGTTAAATGATTTAATTCATTTTTTTGAATCGGCCAAGTTATAAAATGAGCGTTTGACCCAAGTCGACTCATGCAACAACTATCTGTTATCATCACTCTAGCACTCCTTATATGTTTACGATGTTCTCATGATTGTACCTATGCAACCCAGTATAGCTCCTCTGTCTTTGTCATATGAATGCGCTCTGCATTATCATTATAGTAAATTGGGTAAGGTCAGTTGTTAAGTTTCATTTCATTCTCAGTTCGTAAAAAGGGCGTTACCATACTAGTAATACAAACTCTGTGATTTTAAAGAAGGCCGCGAACAACAGGCGCTACAAAGGGAGAGCATAGTAATTGGGCTCACCACGAGTATCTACCTCCACCATAATCTGAGGACATTAATCCAGTCGCTGCCTAAGCCATTGAAGAAGGAGACCCCAAGAACAAAGGGCGCTACCAGGTCGGTTGAGTGGAGTGAAAAACAAAGGTAAGAAATTAGGAGACCCTTGTTGAATTATAAAGCATAAACAAAGAAGGTTAGAACAGGAGTTTCTTTGTCAAAATGACCAATAGAGCAGAGCCTAATACATTTGATAGTTCCCAGTATCATGATGAATTTATTACAATTTTAAGGGAAAAGCAATGGTTATCCTTCCTAGAGAAGTTTAATGGGAACAATGAAGAAGTAACTAAGCAGTTTGCATTTACATTTAATGGAGAGAAAGCATTGATAGGCAACTTCTCTTTTAGGATTTCAGAGGATACTGTTGGCAACTCACTCTGGTGACAGATCACAATTCAGGCACTCAGAAAGAAGGAAAAGATATATATGCGGGTTCACTTTGATGAAGCCGCTTATACACGCAGTTTCTGTGAATGAAAACAACATATACGCATGTTGGTCCAAACAAAGCCGCGTATACGCGCACTTTCATGCAAGGAAAAGTGCGCACATGTGGAGAACTTATTTTTGGTCCGTGGTATTTAGTCCCCGGTATTTGAACCTATGGTTTTTGGGCCATGGTATCTTGTCATAAGTGTTGATCCCTCGTATTGGGTCCATGGTATTGAATTGTTATGGTTTTTGGACTGTGGTATTGTAAAAGGCCTAAGGCTATAAAAGAGGAAGGAGATCATTTGGCAAGGAATCATCTGAATTATTGAATACCTGATAAAATGCTAGATATGGAATACAGGGACTGGGTTATGGTACAGATCTGGATCTGAAGGAAGAAGGAACCTGTGCACAAGGAGAAGGATAAGTTCCTTTGGGGGGTCAAAATCTTAAGGCATGAATGATAGTATCTTTGTATGATTTTGATCTGTTCTATGTGACGCTTGCTTGATCTATAATTCTGGTAATCTGGGTAAACTAATATCTGATCATTTGAAGGGTTAAATTACCTCTATAGATCTGTACGCAGGTTCAGTGAAGCGAAGGCACGTATACACGCAGTTTCTGTAAGGTAAAAACACGTATACGCAGGTTGATTTTAGCACAGTAGCGTATACACGCAGTTTCTGTAAGGCAAAAGCGCATATACGCAGGTTTCTGAATATTGAAGTAGTGTACATCTCTTAATTTATGTTCTAGCTGCTTCTATTGATTACTGCAGTGATTTGGGTTCAGAGTTTGGGGTGTGATTACAGTTACATGATCTGGGTACAGTTGACAGAGAAGTGTTTATTTTGATTTAGTTTTGATTGGTGAAAAGGTGATTGGTTGGTGCAGAAATTCTTGATGTTTGATTGATGTTATTTGTGGATCCAGTTTGAAAATTTATGAAACGTGGTCCCTGGAAGGAAGAGAAGGTTGTATCCTTCTGCAGGTAGCAGCCTGCGTACTAGTATCTCGACTAGTACAAGAACTAAGGGGTTTGTAGCTCCCTTCTAGGAGAAGCTGGAAAGCAAGAGAGGGTTGTAGCTCTCTACAGGTAGCAGCCTGCGTACTGGTAGAGGAATGCACCAATACAAAATCATTGTAAAAAGAAGTTTCTAATTAAAAGAAGATAAAGACGAATTGCAGCAGGTGGTTTTCACCCACATTGGGTTTCCACCTTATATCTTGTGTTCTTATGTGTGGTTGTCTTCTGACCTGTTTTATTGTTCCTGGTAATTGTTTATATGATTCTAGTGCATAATTTAATGATCAACATCTGTAGAATAAAGTAAATTATAAATCTGCATAGTATACACGGGTTTCCTTATCTTTAGTTGCGTATATACGCGGGTTCATCTAACTGAAGTAGCATATATGTTCTGGGTTTGAAAAAGAAAATAATTGACCAGATAATATTGATTCACCCCCCCTCTCAGTATTATTTCCAACAATTGGTACGAGAGAAGGTCCTTTAGAAGAAGCTTGATCGTTTGAAGGAAGATCTCTCATCATGAGCAACTACGAAAGAGAAGAATCAATCAGGCCACCAATTTTTGATGGGACCAACTTTGTCTATTGGAAGGTAAGAGTCACAACCTATCTTCAGTCTCCTGGTACAAAATTTTGGGATATCATAGATATAGGGTACACTTTTCCATCAGCAACTCCTCAGGACAAGATTGTGCTGAGCTATGAAGGAGATGAGCAGGTAAAACGAGTAAAACTTCAAACCCTCAGAATTCAGTATGAAAATCTCAGGATGTACAATGATGAAAGTGTGGCTAACTATTTCCTTTGTATAGATGAGATTGTTAATTGTATGAAAAATTTGGGTGAAGAAATTAAAGAGGCTGTTGTGGTTGAAAAGGTTCTAAGATCTTTGTCTCCTAAGTTTGAATCAAAAGTTTCTGCAATAGAAGAAAAGGAGAATCTACAGAAAATTACCATGTTGCAGCTACACGGAATTCTAACCACTTATGAGATGAGGAAAGGAGGACCATCAGACAGGAGAGAAGCTGCATTCAAGGCTTCAGGTAAAGGAGATTACTATGAGTCAGGACATATGTCAGAAGAAGAGGAAGAATCAAATTTTGTCAAGAACCTTCAACGAGGTGGTGGAAGATTCAGAGGTAAGTTACCCTTCAAATGATTTTCTTGTGGAAGAATGGGTCACTATGCTGCCAAGTGTCCTCATAAACTTGACAAAGGTAAGAAATCTATTAGATGGAACAAGAAACAAAATGTAAGTAAGAAAAGCTACTACACTCATGAAGACAGTGATGGACTCTCAAACAGTGATGAAGATGAACGAGGTAATAACTATAGACTTTTAATGGCTTTTGAAGATGATGATTTTATGGATGCCATAGATGAAGAAGGTCTTTATGAAGATATTTCTAAACTCAAAATTTGTTTAGAAGAGAAAAATATGATTATTGATACTTTGCAATTTCAACTGGCTGAAAGTGAAAAGCATCATGAAAAGTTAGAATGTGAAATTGTGGGACTTAGAAAAGAGATTGAGAAAACTAAAGCTCTTAATCTTAGATTTGTTAAAGGATCTGAAACGTTAGATGAGATTATCAAAGTGCAGCATTCTCCTCTAATCAAGACAGGTTTGGGATATAATGAAGAAGCAACTCAAGCGCAAAAACCATCCACCTCCAAAAGTTATCTTGATGCAGTAAGGAGGAGTGATCAAAGGCCAAATGGAGATCACCAGGTAAATCAGGGACATTTTTCTTCAAGAATGAACAGAGATCACCGAGTAAATCAGGGGCAATCTGCTTCAAGGATAAACAAAAGCTACAACAGACCACAGGTAAATCATTCTCAATTTTCCTCAAGAATGAATGTCAATGAAAACTACAATCATTCGGTCCGCAGGGTTGAAAATCGCAGGAATTTCTTCAATGGCCAATGTTTCTCTTGTCACAACTTTGGACACAAAGTAGCTCAGTGTGTTGCCTACAAAACTATCATGACTAGAGAAACTCAAAAACAGAGGAGTATGACTGGGATCATGAAAAGGACCTACAATAACTTTTCTTCTCTTGAAAATGAAGTAGAATGTTCTGTTTGTAATAATTTTGGTCATGAAGATTTTGAATGCAGGAGCAGGTTTTGGCAGGCAACTCAGAAGGAGCAAGCCTCAAATATCAAAGCATGGGGAATGAAAGAACACAACTAGAAAGATGTGGTATAGCCTTATATGTAGAAGGGCAGGAAAATCAATGGTACATTGACAGTGGATGTTCGAAACATATGACAGGTGATAAAGAAAAACTTCAGTCATATAGTGCCTTGGAGAAAGAGAAGAAGGTCTCATTTGGAAATGACACCCCTGCACTCATAAAAGGTAAAGGCTCTGTTCTTTTAAAAGAAAAGGTCAAAGAAGGAAATGTTATGTACGTTGATGGCTTAAAGCATAATCTATTGAGTGTCAGTCAGATGTGCGATCAAGGAACAAAGGTAATATTTCAATCAAATGGATGTAGTGTTCGAGATCTTGATACAGGAGAAACAGTGATCAAAGGCATAAGAAGTCCAAACAATTTATACATATTCAAAGAAGGACAACAACAATGCTATCTGAGCAAGAATGATGAACACTGGCTATGGCACCGGAGGTTGGGGCATCTAAGCTTCTCACAGATAAGGAAAGCATGCAAATACCAGGCATTTCATGGTCTTCCAGACATCAGAATTCCAGACAATACAATATGCAAATCATGTCAGTTTGGTAAGCAAACCAGAACTAACTTCCCTAAGAAGGAAGGATCAGCTAGTAGGCCACTTGAACTTGTGCACACTGATGTATGTGGTCCATCTAGGAAAAGGTCACCTTGGGGAGAAGAATACTTTATATTATTCATTAACGATTTTTCGAGGATGTATTGGATAGGACTTATGAAGCACAAAGACGAAGCCTTCGAAAAATTCAAATCTTTCAAAGCCTTGGTTGAAAACGAATCAGATCACAAAATTAAGTGCCTCGGGTCTGATAGAGGT
>APFE031662365.1:932-22214 GCA_000404065.3 Pinus taeda | reverse complement strand
GTATACGCGGGTTTCCTTATCTGTAGTTGCGTATATACGCGGGTTCATCTAACTGAAGTAGCGTATATGTTCTGGGTTTGAAAAGAAAATAATTGACCAGATAATACTGATTCACGCCCCCTCTCAGTATTATTTCCAACAGATACCATAGCACAAACCTTGGGAATTACCCCAGAAGGAGAAAAATATTTCAAAATAAAACAATTCAAGGTAAAATCATGGACCCAATTCATGTCTAGGTCAAGGGTTTCCTTTGTCAACTGGAAAAAGGGTGTCCCTGGAAGCTGGCTGATGCACCCATGGGATGAGATGGTGTACATTATTCAGAAATTTGTTACGTGTGAGGGTCATTACAGCATAGTCTATCTATATCACATCAAACTCCTGTTGCACTTAAAAGGGCAATGCACCATTAGCCTACCCTATTTCCTCTTACAGAGTTTGACTAAGATGTCAAAAAATATTCAAAAGCAAAAGGGTAATGAGGATATCATTTTGGGTTAATTAAAATTCTAATTGAATTTGAAGTGCAGAGGAGGGGAAAAACATGGAAGGAATTTTCGGTTGCTAATCAAATCAAAGATGGAGAAGATGAACAGGAATAGCAAGAGCACTCAGGATTTATGCTTGAAATTGATGAGGAAATCCCTATGCGCAAGTCAAGCAATGTCCCTCCACACACCAGTAGTGTAAGGACGAGAAAGATGAGGCAAGAAGCTGCCCAGAAAATTGAGCAAGACAAAATTTTCACTACATATACAAGAAGATCAAGGAGAATGCAAAAGACCCAAACACAAGATGATCAACCAGAGTCAAATGCACATGCACCGATGGACATTGAGAGCAGTGCTCATTCACAGCCTGGATCGGAAGCCGAAATGGAAGTTGAGAGTAACAAAAGACAAGGGAAAGAGTCACCACCTGCAAACAAGAAACAAAGGAGGTTAGAAAACCAAATTGAAAAGCTAAAAGAAGAACTGATGGAGGCCAACATGCTAGAGAAGGTCATCAAGAAGGAGAATCAAATGTTGAGAGCTCAGAGGAAGAAGAGTCTGCAGAAAAATGAGAAGCTAAAGGAGCAAATCAAAGAACTCAAGGCTGAACAAACCAACATTTGCAAGTCGGAAACCAAATGGTATACTCAAAAGAAAGCTCTCAAATAAAAATACAAGAATTTGAAACATGAGCTCCACGTTCAGAAGGATGCCCAAGCTCAGAAGAATATAGATCCATTGTTACAAGCAGTAGAGGCACAGGGAGGAACAGAGTATAAAGGTAGCACATCAGGATTAGCATGAGGACATGTTAAATCATTGAGCTTGGGGGAGATGTTGGTACCATTTCATTGCCATCCTTTTCTTCTAGAAATCCATCATTTGTCTATCTTTTTCTCCCATAAACCCCTCATAGTCCATCGAAATTGATTAATAAAAAGCATTATATTTATTAAGTTACATTAAATTTAATTTGTGAATTTTTATGTTAAAAATAAGAAATTTTCAACAAAAATTACAGGATGTCATGACTTCCTGTAAATGGTTTATGATGTGACACGTGGCATGGCAGGAAAATCAAAACAAAGGATAGGAACGTGATTTGGAATGTACATACATGGTGAAAGATCTATTCAACAGCAAATCTAAAGCTCCTGGATAAATGGTCAATGCTGGTCAAACCTAGCCTTTTTGGTCACAAAGGCAGCAAAAAGCCATAGTTTCCCAAACTGATTTCGTTTTGCTTTTGGAAATCAGCTTAGATTAGAAAGGAAAAAAATCACTCTTTTGTAAAAGTAGAAACATCTGCATAATTTATGTACATTCGATTTAGAGGGAAAGTTAGTAAATATAGGATAGGGGACAAGCAGATAAAAGATTGCGTATTGTATTGTCTAGAACGATTATTATCTTTGTGTATTGTTTCTAGAACATTTCTCTTGCATGTGATTTCGATTTCCAGAACTTAATTACAGTCATCGTTTTACTCCTACAGTGCTTATGCTAAAACATTCTCATCGCTTGAAGTTTCTTAAGTGTGCCATTGAAGCGTGGACGGGCCCTACGTGGAGATTGGTATACTTTTAATTTCGTTTCCATAGTGTTTTCGAATTTGAAAAGTGTGCATAATGTTTAATGTTATTTCTTTGTCTGTGAGTTTATCGATTTGATTAGAAATTCTTGCAAATAATATTCATGGTGATAGCTTGAGAATTTGATTGCTAGATCATTGAACAATATCATGTAAAAGATTTGATCGATCATTAGATTTCAAAGCATCTCTGTGAACTCTGTTTCCATGCATTTAAAATTTCAATGTTCTTTTGATTTTCATGAATGCTTAGTGTGTTAGCTGGAAAGAGATTTTGTGGATAATATCCTTGTAAGAGGGTTGAAAACTCAGTCTAGCAATGCGTTGTTTCTTTAGAACAGTTAGATAAATTAGATGATCTGAGTGTTAAGGTGTGAGAGGAAACATATTTCAATCTCCTGTAAAGGAGTGTTGTAGCCTGTCACAGTAGACACTTAGTTAGGTAGATGAGATTCTTTTATGTCTATAGACTTTAGACACGTGCCTCTAAGTTTACCTACCTTGGTTGATATTAAATCTAGTCTAATCTAGCACCCTAGATTGGCCACTACAATATGTAAAAGTGCTTAAGGATTCATGAGGTTAATTGCAAGTTTTAACATGAGTTTTTGAGTGTTTTTATGTAAATTTCATGAACAAATTAACATAAAAAATGGCTGAAAAAAACATATAACAGACGTGAACATCACCAAAATAGTATCACAACAACTCATGATGAAGGAGTTCACGTCACCTGGGCTATGTCTCCTTGGTCCAACTTCCAATGGCTTGGACCTCTCTATTATTCTCAAAAAGTGTGAATACATCAATTTAAAATGCTAAGATAGCTCTGAAACCTATTCCAATGGCTTTAGAATGCCCAAAAATGTTTTTCTAGCCTCTTTATGCTCCTGATTTGGTAAAAACCTGAAGAAGTTATGGCTTCCCTAAGTCTTTCTGCTAATCGCACCTCAATTTCCCCAAAATCTGGAACCATCCTACAAATTTGCCTCCAATTCTTCTAACTGAGTGTTGATTTCACCTAATTCAGGGCGGCATTGTTGGATGGATTAAATGACATACAAGGCCTTAAATCCCAAAATTTTGGACATATGGGGGGCCATGTGCTCTAGTCTAAGGCCAATGGCCCACCCCTGTCAGCCAGACACCCACTCCGCTCCGTCGTGGTCGTATTGGGTGGCATGCACCCAAGGGATGGCCCCCATGTGGGCTAGCCCCTCCCCGCTCTATTGTGGTTCTATGGGGTGGCACGCACCCATGGGCTAGCCCTCGAGGGCTAGCCCTTTTCCCTGGATGGTGCACCTCTTAAACTTTAAGTATGTGTCGCATACCATATATATTAAGACATAAGCATATGGCGTGTTGGTTATGGCTTGGACTTGGAGTTTGGAGGTCACGGGTTCGACCCCCGCCCATTGCTGCTCGGACCTTAACCTGATTTCTGGTGGCCCTCGGGCTGCCACATGGTGGCCGATGGCTGGGCCACATGGTAGGGTGTGGTTGGCCATCAACCAACCAATAAAATTCTTCCAAAAATCCACTTAGGCTCCTACCATGTGTCAACACATCATTCACTGGAGGTCAAACAATCACTTGAATAGTATGCTACCATGTAGGCATGCCCACTCAGTGCCACATCAGCAGTGCAGACTACTGACTGGGATGTCTGCATTTTTTTTTTAAAATTGCCTATTTAGGAAAATAAACAGAACATGTTTCTCAGAGCATACTAATTCCGTTTCGCATGAAACGAGTTGTGCCAGATTTAGGATGACGAGCAGTACATGGTCATTTAGGTTCCATAATGATCTGACAACTTTGAATTTTGAGCTATTTTTTGAGCACCTGATCACACTGTCATTATCCAATTTTTAGAAGGTAACATTCTGTATAGGTTTGGATGTCCCCATAATATTATCACTAGAAATGCTGTTGACTTTAAATCGAATAAAATTGTTGTTTTTTGTAAAAAATACCACATAATATTAGGACACTCAACGACCTTACCCAAAAGGAAATGGGATAACCTAGTCCTCCAACAAGATTTTAATCAACATAATAAAAAAGATACTACATGAGAATACAAAATCTTGGCATAAAAAGTTGATTAATTCCATGTGGGCTGACTGAATTAGCACCAAAAAGTCTATTGGAATGTCTCCATTCCAAATAGTATATGGAGTTGATGTTGTTTTTCCTGTTTCTTTGGGAGTTCCTGTGTTAAAATTGTTACACGAATCACAAGTGGAAACAAATGTTTTACAAAGAAGGATCAACCAGACCATACAGTTTCAACATTCCAGGGACGAGGTCTATGAAAAAACTTGACTCGTTCAAGACAACATTAAAAGGATCTATGACAGAAGAACGAAAGCATATGATTTCTAGATAGGTGACCTGGTGTTAAACTGTGAGTCAAGGAATGAAGATAAAGACAAGCATGGTAAATTCGATAGTTTGTGGAAAGGGGCATATAAAATTGAAGCTTTAAGAGGAACTAATGCATTTTTCTTGAAGGACTTGACTGAAGAAGCACTGCTTGATGGACCTGTTAATAAAAGGCTTCTCAAACACTACTTCCCTCAAAGTTAAATCAATTTCATTTAGAATCATTGTACCTATCATTTTACTATTCTACTGCAAGAGTGAGGGTGGCTCACATAAGGAATTGAAGCCCGGAGAGAAGGCCCTAGCTTCTGATGATTTGTTTCCCATATTTATGAATAACAACAGGTAAATCAGTTCAATTGCAAAATAAGGACAACATGCCTAATGGATCAAGGCTATTGATCTACAACGTTCTTGAAACCTCACAAGAAGGATGTTATCCCAATTGGAGCCACTGTTAGAGTCCTATAATTTATAGGATAAGCTGATTATTAGTTGTTGAGTTTTATGTATGAGATTTTGTAAATAATCCTTCATTCTACAAGTTATTTCCAAAAAGAAAAATGAAAATACAAAAAGAAAAAAAAAAGTAAAGAAAATAAAGAAAAAAATAAACAAAGGGGATACAAAAAATATATATATGAAACAATGGAAAAATAAGAAAAAAAGGATCAAAATACCCAAAGAATAAGTGAGCAAGTCTAAATGCCACTCAAAAAATTGAAAAAATGCATCAGTCATACCTTAGAAAATTTGAATAATGTGTTGCTAGTCAAAATTCCATAATGAAGTTAGATGAAAAAATATTAGAGGTTTAATCACATCGTTTAAGCATGATTAGGCTTAATAAATATCATTAGTTTAGATTAGTGAATAATTAACCACACAATGTAACCATGGTTAAATTACAATAGGTAGAATGAAATGGGTTAGCCACACTGTTAAATCATGGCTTAACTGTGATTTGATTAGATGATTTAGGCTTGATTACTTAAATTATACCATTAATTGTGGTTTAATAAAATTAATGTAATAAAGAACATTTTATATGCTTAAAGTGTGAATACGTATAAGGTTTGAAATCAAGTGTAATACGATGAGACGTTTTGTCATATTCCGGGCGAAAAGCACGCAATATCGGATGGATGAGACCTCACCTATGTGGATCAATGACGGGTGATGACCTTCGCGTCCCCCCCCTGTCCTTCCGACGGTTAACTAGGGGGGGGGGGGTCCAAAAAGAGGTTCCCCTTTTTATCGCCCGCACTATGTGGCGGCCTCGCAAATTATTCACACCCCCACCTAAAACCACAACCGCCCCTTCCCCCTCTCCGAAAACCACCATCCCACTCCCGCTTCATAGCCATTGACCTTTTGCTCCCGCTCCCACTATATGACTATTGTCCTTCCACCTTCTCTCTATTAACCATCCGCCAGGTGGCCCTCCCATCCTAACTTATCCCAATACACTGTTGCCACATGGCCACCCACCACATCATCTCTAAACCGTTTCCAATTAATATTTGTTCGTTCCCTACGATAACAAACCCATGCCTCCAACCACTAATTTTCAACGGTAAGCACCATTTGCCTATATTAACCCAAAAATCCCGTTCTATCCACCTTTTCTTTTCCATTTCAAGATATGATACCAGATATGTTACAATGCTCTGTTAATCAACCAGAACCTGTCGTTGTGCCCAATCAACAAAACCTGCCATTGCAACAGTGATCTAAACCCTTGCTGGGACCTGTTCATCCAGCCAATCGCCAGTTTGCATTTCTGATACCAGTTTTTTGACTGATTTCCCAGGTAATTTAAACCCTTTGTTCTTATTTCTTCTACCATTTCCCCTAAAGGAAAATCTAACATTACAGAGGAAAACCCTATGTTACCCCCAATCATAAACTTGGACCATCAACCTTTGGTGGACCAGGAATATAAAATTATCAAAACCCGTTGTGAGTTCGACCTGTCTGAACTCCACAACTTGTTAAAACATAACTTCTTGGACCCGAGTGATGAAATGGGCCTTTGGGATTCTCTCATACCCCAATTTATCTTTCCCCAGACACACCATTTCCCTGAATTTGTTTCCTGGTGTCAATTTAGGTATATCCCTAGTCAGAGGGTAGTTGTGGCCCAGAATGGAGACATTCTATTCACCATAACCCCTAAGTCAATAAACCAAATGCTAAAGATCCCAAACAACGACTCCCTGAGCCCATTTTTAGTAGATTCCCTCATGGAAATCTACAAGAATCTTACCTTCCCACAGAGAGCGAAATTTTTTGAGATTTTCCTACCAAAAGATGTCTATTTACCTAAAAATAATCCACCTTATCCATCTTCTATGTTTCCATATGTGACCAAGTAGATTGTCTCACTGGTATCATGTATTTTAGGCTATCAATCCGATCAGTGGGTTGATGAGCCTATCCTTGGTTTTTTGTCAGTTTTTTCCACAAGAGAGAAGCCTTATGTCATTTTCCACTATAGCCAATTTCTAGTAGACACAATTCATAATCAATTTCACTGATGAGAGATTCTAATTTTCATTGCAGAAATTAGATGAGAAGGGAAATTCTCAATCAATAATTCATTGGACTTCCTTGATGAGGAAGGATTCCAAAGAATTTACTTTCAGTGACTTTGTAGATCAATTTTTATATATAGTTGCATGCTTGCTGAACAATGAAGTGGAACCTAGGATAGGACCAGAAATACAGAGAATTATGGATCTCAGTGAGCAGACTAAGATAGGATATTGGTACTTGTACCAAAATTATACCAAGATCAGAGTTTATGGGTGTGAATTGCCACCATATGAGCTGCCATTTTTTTTTTCCTATGAGGATATTCTCACTAGAATATATAAGACATATGATAAATATGGATGACCTCCATTTTGCTGCAGTAAAGAAAAAATCTAGTTCAAGATCAAGACACAGGTTGGACCATTTATATGTAACACCATGGCATCAGGTAAGGAGGAAAATTTTCTTTTGAAACAAATGAATTTCAAGTCGAGTTTCACTTGGTCATATGACCCCTTTGGCATCATTTCCAGAATGAGAGTGGAGCAGAAAACCATTCCCTATACTCACAGTCGTAGACTTGAAATAAAGAAGTTTATGAATCAAATTCAATGGGAAGAGTATGATACAAGAGGTAGAAGAACAAGTGATATCCACAACTACCTCACATAATACAGTGCCTCAAGAAAAAAAGGACAAGATACCAAGGGAGGATGATTCCCCTTCAGTGACAGAGATTGGATTCAAAGAGTTTCTGATATATAAAAAGAAGCATAAGACTAATACTAAACCAATTTTTCTGTAAGAGGATGAGGAGCAACCCACCATAGTCCTAACATTCCCTCATGTTTCTACAAGGGAAGAAGATATACTCATAGGATCCCCAACTTCCTCAGCTTCCCAAAATCCCCCAGATATAGCTCAAATAATATAGTTGGTTTAGGACCAAGATGAACCAAATATTTTTGCAAAATTTAAATAAATTAAGAAGAAGAATGAGCTGCTTAAAGCCACCACATACTCCCAATTCTGGAAGCAAACAACCTCTTCACAACACAGGATTCTTTCAACCTTTGATACAGAAAAGGGGAAATGCAAATTGCATTCCTTCAAGCATAAGTTCCATTTCCAAAGACTCCAACTGATTACAAGGAATATATATTCTCCTTTGATGCCGAGAAAATTCACCCCATTGACCAAATAGACCTGCATAAACAAATTGGTGAAGTTCTATACTCTACTTTGACCAATACTGCCATGACAACATCCAAATTGCAGGCCTCAGTCAATAATATACAATCTCATCTAAAACTTGAAAATATCTCATCTTTGGCTAAGGACACCAGTATCAAATCATTGGAGGACTTGGTTATCAAGTCGGGGTATGACCCCAAAGATGTAAAAGAAACAAAAGAAATTGTGAGGAGAGAAAATGCAGACATAACAACATTGAGGAAGTAACTCAAACTTCCCTCCACTGAGGATCCCCAATCTAAGGAAGTTGGGGAGCTTGAGAAAGAAAAAGAGAACATGTTCAAAATAATAATTGAACAAAATGGTCAGATTAAGGAAATGAAGATTGAGATAGAAACACTGCTGAATGTGAACAATCTTCATAACTAGCAATAGTTCCTCTAATAGCAGTGCCGATTTTAGTTGCAACCATAGCAGGAGCATTTGCATCGACAACAACATAAGCACATACCACATATTCCTCAAATGAGTTGGTTAAAGCTATGGAAGACCTGTCCATCAGAGGGCAGGAAATTGAAGAATTAAAAACAAACTTAAAACTTTGCAGGATCAGAAATTGAAGATAGATAATTCATGCATAGCAAAACTGCAAAAAGCTCACATGCTAACCCAAAGGATTGAGCAACAAGAGAATGATTCTGTGATGGCCCAAAAACTAGCATTGGCTAAAGAATGCATACGGGTTGAGATAAATGAGGCCATCACAAAAATCTGGCCTCCAATTGAAATAATATTTGAACAGGACGAATTAATACAGAGATCAAAGAGTTAAAGGAAAAATTCAGAAACAACTCGGCACAGAGGCTAGGGGAAGCTAACACTTAAATTAAAATTTTGAATTTAAAAAACAAGGATGAGTTAGCATATTTTGAAATTACAGATAGGATAGAGACTATCTTGGAAGTCAAGAGATTCCTTACTAAAAGGAGCTTGCTAGTACAATTGGAAAACAAGTGCTAGAATTTGGAGATCAACATCTAGAAGTTTCATAAGAAATTCAATACATTACATTTAAAAGGATTGCCAGGACTAAAGGGAATTGGAGACAAATTAGTGCCCCTAATATATTATCAACAAACATTGTACTCAATAGCCCTGGACAAATCAAAGCTTTCAACTATCAAAGGCTCAATCACAAGAAAATATTTCATGGAGGCTTCAGAATTCGTTCTGTTTATCAAAGATGAAATCAAGCATTTATTTCTGGTCAAACCAACTTTCCATAAATACACTGTGGTAGATGAGACTTACATAAAATTGGTTAAAATGCCAATTTTAGATGAAGATAGATGGGACCAACTATGTCAAATTTTGGAGTAAAAATGTTTTATCTTCAGTAACAGAGCAACACTTTTTCCAGGCCTTGTCATCAGCAACAAGCCCCGAAGGTAGTGCGAAATCATCACAACTATTTCAACTATCTATATTTTTTTTTCTTCTATTTTTACAAACAATTTAGGATATTTTGTAAAATATCTTGAGCTTTTCACTCAATATATTTTTTGATAATTTTGTATAGGTACTTCCCAAATCGAAGTACAAATGTTGAGACGTGTATGATAAAAGAAGACTTTTGATGTAAAGCTGTTCACTATGCTCAAGCGATCAATTCTCAGTAATACAAAACGTTGTTTCAAGATTCATGTGTTAGTCTCATTAGTGAAGTTTTGTCTCATGTTAAAGTGTTTAATCTTTGTCATCACATATATTTTCCTTATCTGATTTTTTAAAAGAAAAATAAGAAATTGAATTTGTTTAATCACACTCAATTCTGGCGTATGAACAATAATTGATGTTTTCCAACTTATGTTAAATATATAATTCTTAAATGCTCTATGTTTAATTGATCCTTAATCTTTTCCTCTGTCTCACTTCACAAAGCTCATAAGATCTGATAGTTTGCCTACCTTGCTCTGTTACACTTGTCTGTTGACTATGAAATTGATCTACTTAAATCTGATTGACTCCCTTGCCCAATGGATTCCCATTATAGTTTCAACCAAACAATCCAAAAAACCAAATTCTGAACCTTACATCTAACCTAAATTCCCACTACAAATAAATCTAAATCTAACAGAGAGATCCCTCTCTGAGTTTAGTAAGGCTAGCTTCTAAACTTAAAATTGGTTCTGTGGTTACCTATAGGTTTCTTTCATAGCCTTAAGAAATTACGGAGTGCTAACATTGCTCACAATCCGTGCTCTGATACCATGTGAAAATTGGTTACCTGATTCCTACTACAACAACTGCTGTTAATTCTTATAATTGTTAATCGATTAACCAATTTACTTGTTGTGTGCTATAAAAAATATAGAATTAAATACACTACATCCTACAGAAATAAAAATCACAAAAAATAAATACAATATAGGAGACAAATAATCATCACACACATGTACACAGTTATTTTTCGACAAATGTCCCCAGAAAACCCATTGTGGGATAACCGGTGAAATAACTGAAGGTTTATATTTCTAAGCAGTATTTTTCTGAATACAATCTTTGGATCCTTACTAGATATCCAATATAGATAATATGATTGACATAATATTAGTGAGAAATAGCTCACACTATCACTGGTGATTACGAATGATCCAACCATAGAATGGCTTGTCTCTTTCTACCTCTATGCAGTCATTGCGTAGGACCAAGGTCACAACTTCTAGGGACAATGTCATTCCTTCTGCTGATCGATTTGCCTCTAAGACTTTAATTCTGTCCTCCTGGTCTCACATCCCATCTTCTGGCTTTAGAAATTGACATCTCTAGCAAAAATACAGATCTCCTCAAGGCTCTGCACTGCCTCTACATTAGCCTAAGCTGCCCAACGTAGCCCCTGCATTACCTCTCCCAGTTCTCTCTCTGCCTCCTTTGTTGAGTATTCTCGGATGAAAATAAATCTCCAACTAGAACTATCTCTACCTCTCACAGCAAGAAATCACTTCGAACTTCTCTTCGACAACTGTTGTGTTGCTCTCTTCAGAAATTTGATCCCTGATCTCTCACTCGATGTGATTTCCAAATGCCCATCAAGCCTCCTCTTATGATCCTTGTATTGAGAACCCATGACCCATATTAGATTCTAATCAATGGCTCAAATCATTTTGGCTTGATCCTCGTCTTCTTCCATAAGTTTCACCGACAGTTAGATTAATACCCTTTAATTATTTTAATTCCCTAAGTTTAGACTTAGGCCCCCATTAAAAATAATTAATTATTTTAATAAAACTGTCTCTGGGTGAATTTCCCAAAATGATTTCTAGGTATTGTGGAATACATGTGTCCAAGACTCCTTGCAAATTTTGAGGCTTAGAGCATATCTGATGCTACCAGAAATCAATATTTTCATCAATATCAAGTTGGCCTAGGTTTTAGTTGTGCCCCTTGAGGGCTAATAATTTCCTTGATATAACACTATAAGTAAGAAATATACGAGATCTCATTTTATCATCCACAAGTTCATTTTATTCTCAATAAAAGATAGAGATAAAGGAAGTTGCATACCTTAGGAGCCGAGCTAGATAGGGAGTAGAAAGACATGTCTTGGTTTGTCTTTTGTCTCATGTTCTAGTACAAGTCAATGGGGGAAGGATAATCATGATTTGGTGAAGGTTTTGTGGAAAGGTTTGTGCATACTTGTGTGGAATATCACTGTGAATAAGGGGCCAAAATTCTCTATGTTCAAATATGAGTTAGGGATGAGTTTCTCTACCTATATTCAAGAGGGCTGAGACTCCTTATGCATGAGTCCAAAAGGTTATTATTCCTATTGAGTAAGGTCCGAGTTGAAATAGAGGAGATAAAAGAAGATAAGGGGCTTGTACATTGAATTCTAAGTTGTGGTAATGGAGGAACAAAGGTCAAGTTTAAGAAATAATGTATATAATAACGGAAAATCTGAATTGTGTTGAGCACTGAATTGTTTCTTCATAGAACTGAGTTTGTTAGGATGCCAAGTAGAAATTTCTTCAAGGAGAAGAAGTGTTGGGTTGGATAGCATGGATGATCCTATCCTAAAGGGTTTAGGACAAGAATGTTGTGATTCCCTAGTTCATTGGTTTGCTAGTGGGCAATATTAGTGATAATAGGGAATAATGTTGAGCCCTAGGTCTGTCATTCTTGGAGCATATAAGAGAATAAAGAAGGAATATTTTTGTATTCCCTAGTTCTTTGATTTGGAGTAGCATATCAGAGATAAGAGGGACACTGGAAGAAGAACCTAAGAGAAGTGATATTGGAGGAGCCTTATCAGTGTTAGAGGGAAGTTGTGTTTGAAGTCCTTTTATCAGTCATTCTAGGAGTATCTAGAAGATTGATAGAGGCAGTATTGTTGGCTGAAGATGCAAGCATTCTAAAGTTGCAAAAGTCTTGTGAGAAACAAAAGAGGAGGCAAAGGACCTGCCATATGTGTTCAAGGTATGTGGACCGAAAGGTCTGAGTGAGCGCTCCTTCAGAAAGTAAATCAAGTGAACTTTGTTTAGGGAAATATTAGTAGTCATACGTTGTTGACTCCAAGCCCTAGTTTTCCTTGTATTAGGGATGTATATAAGGGCCATGATCCCTTCTAGAAGAGCCCTACGTTTTTTGTATTAAATTTTGTAATATAACAAGTTTTGGGTTAAAAATTATATTTTGCACCGAGTTGATTCACTACTGTATATTTTCCAATGTGGAAAGTGCTTGTGTTGTGGAATTTGAGTTTGTTTTTGATTGTGATCTTAGACATACACCTAATTCTTAAGTTCTGTGAAAAATCAACATGGTTCCAAAGCTACTTTGAAGGGACAACATAATTAGAGGGCACACAACATATAGCTCAAGAGGGAGTTTGTTCCATTGTTATTGAAGCACTAATAACGATGGAAAAGTTGGCATTTGGTCTACAATATGAGGATAGGTTGGATGGGTTGTCCAACTATAGTCCTTGGAAGGAAAAGATCAAGCTCGCCTTGATGGTGAACAAATATGGGAGTTTGCTGACAAGGATATCTAGAAACAAACTGAACCTAAGGAGTTGGGAGTATATGAGGACTTGAATACAAAAGTGAAGATGATCATCTTAAATGGTGTCAAAGCTCACTTGATACCTCATATGTTCGGGAAGAACACTTCCCATGAGATGTAGAAAGCTCTTCAAGATATGTTCCAAAATAAGAACGAGAATCAACTGTTGGTATTGAGAGATAAGTTGAAGAACACCAAGATGTGAGATGATGAAGGTGTGCATTTGTATATGACAAGACTTTCTCATGTTAAAGATGAGCTTGCTACCATAGGTGAAATTTTTTCATATTCTGAGCCAGTGAGAACTATTTGAAAAGGTTTGCCGAGGAATGGAGACCATTTATCAAAGGGATCATTGCTCGAGAAAAGTTTCCATATTGGAACAAGTTATGGGATGACTTCATTCAGGAAGAACTATGAAACGATGACCTTCATAAGAATAATAAGACTTCTGATGATAACATGGCTCTTGTAGGGAGGATGCAGGGAAAGGAAAAGAAGGACTTGAGCAAGTTGAAGTATTTTAATTGTGGTGAATATGGTCATTATTTGAGAAAGTATCTTTGGAACAAGAAGGGAGACAATGAGAAGAAGGGGAAGTAAGTAGCTAGGGCTGCTACATATTCTGAGTTAGATGACCTCTCGAGAAGGTTGGAGGATCGATATTTTGTTCTAGTTTCTCATTTCTCTTAGAGTACCATCGATGAGACTGCATGGTACGCAGATAGTGGAGCGTCGAAGCATATGACAGGTTCGTGTGAAGTGTTTGAGACCCTAACTGAATGGGAATAGAAGCTGCACATGGTGGTTGGTGACAAGATTCAAAAAGTGATCATATGTTGCGAGTTCAAGATGTATTGCAGGTACCAGAACTCAGATACAATATGTTGTATGTCTCAGTGATAGAGGAGAAGGGGTTTGAGGTGATTTTACAGGATAGAAAAGCAAGAATTAGGACTAAAGGCTCTACCTCTATTGGGGTTATCATTGGATTTAGATAGCATGGTCTATATTAGCTAACAGACAAGCTTATATATCATGAGAAGAAGACGGATCTCGAGACTCAGAGGGATTCGAGTTTGAGTGAGAGTATGCCAGTTCTAAGGGAGAATCTACAACCCAAGAAAAGCACATGGTTAGTGGGAAGCATGAGGAATTATACTAGTAAGAAGTAACCATGTGATGGCATGAAGGCCTATCAAGAAAGAAAGAAGTGAGAAGCTTCTGGTGGCAGAGACACTATCAAGATGAGTGTGTTTCATTCTAAAGGGTATGCGACAATGGAGAATGCCAAATATTAGGCTAGTGTCAATGACGATGACGATGAGATACTTTTGAGTGGTGGAATTACCTCCCTCACTAAGTGGGAGTGTTGATTTATGTAGCTTGGGAGGTACTCCCACAAACCTAGGGTATTGGGTTTTGGGAGAAGTTGAACCACAAAAGGGCTTTGTGGGAAGTGTACCCAAGTAGTGGGTTTGGTACCCAAATTTGTGGGTGTTAAACCAAGTGGAGAATCAATTGTTTATCCATTGTTTACGTGAGGGAACCCTTAATGGAGGAAGGGGGACCTAAGGCAACCATGCAGTGTCTTGATCAAATGGAGGAAATATATTTTATTATGATAGTTGGGGTTTTTATCATTAATATAAAGTTGACCTAGGCTTGAGTGGTGCCCCTTAAGGTCTAGTCATTGTCTTCATATAACACTATAAGTAATAAAGATATGAGGCCTCTTTTGATAATCCACAATTGCGGTTTATTCTAAAGAAAATACAAAGCTAAAGGAAGCCACATACCTCAGGAGCCGAGCTGGATAGGGAGAAAAAATACATGTCTTTGTTTTGTCTTTTGTCTCATGTTCTGAAAAATGTTAGAGGAAGGCTTGCTATGACTTAGTGAAGGTTACATGGACATTTCTATGCATCCTTGTGTGGAATATCACTCTGAATAAGGGGCAAAAATTCTTTGTGTTCATGTTTGAGTTAGGGCCGAGTTTCCCTACCTATGTTCAAGAGGGTTGAGACTCCTTGTGCATGAGTCCAAAAGGTTATTCATCCTTTTGAGTAGGGACTAAGTTGAAGTAGATGAGAGACAAGAAGATAAGGGTGATCTACATTGAATTATGGGTTGTGGTAACGGAAGAATGAGGGTCAAGTTTTATAAGTAATGCACAGAATAAGGGAAAACCCGAACTGTGTTGAGGACTAAAGTGTTTCTTCATAGAACTAAGGTTTTTAGGAGACTGAGTATTAGTGTCTTCTAGGAGAAGAAGTGTTGGGTTGGAGTGTGTAGATAAGTCTGTCCTAAAGGGTTTAGGATGAAAATTTTGTGATACCCTAGTTTAGTGGTTTGCAAGTGGGAAATATCAGTGGTAAGAGGTAGATTGTTGAGCCCTAGGTATGTCAATCTTGGAGTAACCAAGAGATATCAAGAAGGAATTTTTGTGGATGCCCTAGTTTTGTGATTTGGAGCAACATATTAGTGATAAGTGGGAAGCTAGAAGAATACCCTAATATCAAAGATATTGGAGGAGCCTTATCAGTGCTAGAGGGCAGTTGTGTTTGAAGTCCTAAGATCAATAATTCTAGGAGAAGCTAGAAGATTGATAGAGGTAGTATTGTCAGTTAAAGATTCAACATTCCGAAGTTGCAAAAGTCTTGCAAGTAGAAGAAGATGAGGAAAAGGACCTACTAGATGTGTTCAAGATGATATTGGTAGTCATAAGTTTTTGACTCCAATCCCTAGATGTTCTTATATGAGGGATGTATGTAAGGTCCATGGTCCCTATTATGAGAACCCTACATTTTTTGTATTAAATTTTGTAATATAACAAGTTTTGGGCTAAAAATTGTCTTGTGCATTGAGTTGATTAATTGTTGTATATTTTTGTTGTGTGAAGTGATTGTGTTGTGGAATTTGAATTTGTTTGTGATCGTGATCTTAGACACATACTTGATTCTTAAGTGTCATGAAAAATAAACATCGAAAACATCAAGCAAGCTCGAAATCCAAATGAAGGCTAACAACCTCAGTTCTTCATGGACTCCCACCTATTGGACATCATATGTGTAAAACATGAATTCCTAACAACAAGTTGGGATTTGATAGTTCAAAAATATCCAATTCACATATGCTACAAATCCCTTTGGGAGTCTCATGATATCCATTCATACACAAAAACATGCAAGGATATCTTGATCCCAATCTATGAAATCATTTTCAATGTACCTGCTTTGTGCATGTTTGGAAGGGATAGGCAAGTGATGTCCATAGTTGGTGATTGGTTTCTTTATTAGGATGGCACATATCTAAGGATCTTTGGAGTGAGCAAGATTCCTCACCTACTTCCCAATTTTGTAACTGACCAAGTAGTATTATAGGAGATAGTATATCAGGTATTCACAACAGTAGGGGGAGTGCTCTCAAGGACACGAAGGTTCCCTAGCCACACATGCCATTACAGTTGGGATCCAATTAGTTGAAGGACATGAAAGAAGTTAGAGAAAAAATTGATGCCCTAGTGTTCTAGAGATATGATCCAAAATGAAAGAGTATCAGGGCATCCAACAAGTGTCTACACTTTATGTTTGAGTAAATATATAAGCAGACAAGAGGAAAATACAATTGAAAAAAAGTAATTTTCTTAATTTCATTAAAAAAATCACCACCTTTTTTATTGAGGCTGATTTTTTTACCTCAAAATTTCCTAATTCCCCATTGCTATCAACAGGGCCTTGAAGATTCAAGAAAAGCTAGAAAAGGACATCCCTAGGTCTATAACTTACTACCAGTAGAAGTATTCCTTAGCTGAAGGGTTAATCAAGATGAAAAAGTTGCCAACTATTGGAGCCTAGGGAGAACCCAAGATAGATGAAGAGGGGGACATGAAATTGAAAGAGATGCTAAATGATAGAGAATTAAATTTTAGTGTCTTCACTAAGAAACTCACAAAAGACAATCTCAAACATCACATTGTGGAACCCTAAAAACAACAAATAATTCTGAATTCCTTCATGATATCATTGAATAAGGATGCACAATCACTCTCATAAAACATATTAGAATAATATGCCAACATGGAAGGGCTATTACCTAGTAGCATTAATATTGTTTTCTCCAATCACAAGATCCAAGTAGCCTATATTCATGAATTCCAAGGGGTCCCAAGTAAGGATCCAATCACATTTTAGTAACTATTAGTTTCACTCTATATGAGTTCACAAGTTATTTTTCGTAATTATATTTGAAAATAATGAGAATATTAAGAGATTTTAATTGCCCAGAGGAATCCTAGATGCCCTATGAGGTAATTTTTGATGCAACCTATAAATATTGTAAATCTCCTAGTGATATGGAATTTTTTATTTATGAAATTCTTGACTTTTGAACCTTTTAATTTTTTGGAAATATGTGTAGATAGGATGTAGGAAGATTGTGCATTTTGTGTCTATTGATATATAATGTTGAGAAGCCTGAGAAATACACTGCATGAATTGTGCCTCAACATGCATTGTGATTTTTCTTCAGATTAATTTGAAATAGTTTCATTTATTTGTGCATTCTGTGAGATTTATTACTATAAGATAATGGACAATTCTAAGTGTTGAAATACGTAACTAGGTTTAGTCTTCATAGTGTCTCATGTAATCATGATTTTATGTATTTGATGTGAATATTTATTATTATTATTATTATTATTGTTATTTTGTTGCATGGGTTTCATGCTCATGATCACTTTATTTATAGGTCAAGCACCCATTATGTGCTTCTAGGGCTTTGTCATAAAGTCTAGGAGTCAAAGAGTCATTTTCATATGTAAAAGAGCCTATTGCGAATCTTGTATTATGTAAGACGAATTTATGTAAGTCAAAACTATGTCATAAAGTCCCTCCAAGAATAAGTCTGCCTCATTAGGGCTACTCGACCTTCTCAAAGAATCCTATATATAGGAGAAACTCAGCCTCATTTGAAGACACACCAAAAAGTTAGATGAAGATAAGAAAATAAGACTAATGTCAACCGAAGAAAAGGAAACTTAAGGAAGAAAGATCGAAGCATTTTGGAGACTTTTTTGGGTTGCATCATCTCACACGTTCAAGTAAACTAGGGCATCTTGTGCAACAACAAGATCGAAATTGTAGTCACTATAGAAGGGTGAAGTTTGGGGTCCAAAAGGATCATTTTGATAGTAGATTTACTAAGGAAGAATCAACTTCCATGGTGAAGGAAGAAATAGACATTTTTCATGATCTTTTCTCACACATGTGAAGCTAGGGTTTCTGTAGTTAGGCTGAAAAATTGTAATCATAAGTTGCAGGTCCGAAATTGTGGTCAAAGGAGAAGTTATAGAAATTTTGAAGCAAGTTTTACTAGCGTTGACTTTGTGAGAAGAAAACTCATCAAAGGAGAAGTTTACTTGGTCTTGGAGGGGTCTTTTTTAAAGGTCTTAGGTCTTGGAATTTGTCATTTGAGGATTCTATAAGAAGAGAATAATTCTTGTGGGTTTTCCTCTCAAGAGGAGAGGTTTGGCCCTGAATAGCAACCTATATTTTGTGTCCTCTTGTCTCATTGCTGTTGAAAATAATACTGAGAGGGGGGGTGAATCAGTATTATCTAGACCTTTTACCAAATCTTCCTTATTTATACTTTGAATTATTTTTGCATATCAATACCATAAAATAATGAGCATGACAAGAAAAAAGACAGTCACATCAAAGAACACCAGATATAAGGTGGAAACCCAATGTGGGTGAAAACCACCTGCTGCAATATGTCTCTATCTTCTTTCAAATTAGAAACTCTTTTACAATGGTCTTGTACTGGTGCAGTCCTTTACCAGTACGCAGGCTGCAACCTGCAGAGAGCTAGAACTCTCTCTAGTTTTCCAGTCTCTCCTGGAAGGGAGCTACAACCCCCTACTTCTTTTCTTACAAGGACCACTTTTCATAAATTTTCAAACTGTGTCCATATACATGAAATGATCATCAAGTACATATAAATTACAGTCAGCTGTAGTAACCAGATCAATATAACAGAACTGAACCTAGAACACCTTATCAACAGAAAAAATTCAGTCAACAGATAGTCCTGAAACAGATACGCAACTTTCCTTTCTTTGGCCTGCGCTGGTACGCACTTCACCCTCTGCTTCTCTGCGTATACCCGCAGATCTCCTTCTGCTGCAATGCGTGCCCACGCGCTGCTTCTTCTGTCGCGTTGCGTACAGTACGCACCCAAATGCAATATCGCGCCGCGTACTGCCACAGTAGGCACGCACCCAAAAGCATTATCGCGCCGCGTACTGTTACAGTAAGAACGCACCTGAACCACTACTGCTCGGTGTACCCACGCAGTTCTCCTGTTTCTGCTCTGCGTACGCACGCAGTCACCCTTCGTCTGCTCTGCATACCTGCGCAGCTCGCCTTCTTCTGCTCTGCGTACCCACGCAGAGGCACCGTTAAACACCTGCGTACCTCAGATTAGGGCTAAATTTGCAGATCACAGGTGTGCTACAGTTAGACGGATGCCCAGATCTGATCAAGCGCTCGGGAGATCACCCTTTACAGATTCGCTTTCCACTGTCACTTTCATATAGATCAAGCCTTTTGAAACAATAACCCAATAGATCAGATCTTAAGATATTCAACCCAAAAGCATACTAAGCCAAAAGATCTCCTTTGCTTTATATAGGAAAGCTCTTCCTCAAATCAAGGATCATGGGGCTCAATAATAATAATAAAATAAAACAATACCATGGGCCAAAACCATGATAACACAATACCGTCGGCTAAATACCAAGGGTAAAACATAAGGAACCCCACGTGAGCGCGCTTTACTGCCTTGAAGTGTGTGCACTGGGGGTACGCACTTCATGAATGGGTAACTTGCGTGTCTGGACGCAGTCCCTGCACAGAGTTCCTGTGGGTACGCATCTTCTGAACTGTTCTCCTGCGTACTTCTTAATTTTCATCATATTGAGAGCCTTGCCATGGGTGTTGCCATCAAGTACAACATCTGTAACATATACCAGAAACATAATGCCAACAATCTCCCCCTTTGGACTTGATGGCAACCTCAAAAACTTCAGCGACATTCTCCCCCTTTGACATCAAGGGCAAAGGGTTATGCTCCCCCTAAGAACATCCTCCCCCTGAATATGAACCAGATCTGCAAAGAAGAACCATAATCCACCAGACACCATTAATGACCAAGAAAGAGATAGAGACATATTGCAGCTATATTCAGACCAGCTTCTCCTTTTGTACATCCTCCATACTGCCAACAATGCATTATATTCTCCCCCTGAACCTGTGCCGCAACCCAGCACATGTACGCATATACCCCAGATGAATCATGCGTACAACCAACAATCAGAAGAGTCTCAACATTAAGATGATGCATCAACAACCCTCAACTTTTGCCTGAGGTATTCAAAAGTCTCCCTGGGCAATGGTTTGGTGAGAATATCAGCAACTTGTTCCTTAGAAGGAACATACTCCAACTTGACCTTTTGTTCAAGCACTTGTTCCGGAGAAAATGATACTTGATTGGTATGTGCTTGGTTTTTGAATGCATGACAGGATTCTTTGAGATACTGATTGCACTTGTGTTATCACATAAGATAGAGATAGGTGGTGTACAAGTGATTTGAAAATCCCGCAAGGTCTGCATCATCCAAAGGAGTTGAGTGCAGCAAGATGCAGCAGCAACATATTCCGCTTCAGCTGTAGATAAGGCAATCGAACTCTGTTTCTTGCTGAACCACGATACTAATCTGGAACCCATAAAGAACGCACCACCACTTGTGCTTTTCCTGTCATCCACGCTTCCGGCCCAATCTGCATCTGTATAGGCATGAAGTGTGAGATATGTATCTCTAGGATACCATAAACCATAATTTTGTGTCCCTTGAATATATTTGAAAATTCTCTTCACTGCCTGAAGATGAGTCTCCTTTGGATTTGCCTGAAATCTTCCAACTATTCCCACTGCATGCATGATGTCCGGTCG
>APFE031662361.1:14275-29789 GCA_000404065.3 Pinus taeda | reverse complement strand
CCTAAGACTACATCTACTCCTCCTAATGGTACCGTGAAGAATGGAGACTCTAATTTAAAGTCTTGAATCTGCAAATTGACCTTATGGCATTTCCCCACCTTTTCAATCTTCTTACCGTTAGCTATCATCACTTTCATGTTTGGTAAGGGAAATGAAAAGATATTGAGTTTCTTGGTCACAGTTGCATCTAGAAAATTGTGTGTGCTTCCAGAGTCGATGAGAACCATTACGTTGTTCTTCTTTATGTGTCCTTTTAACTTTAAGGTCTGAGCTTGTGATATACCTGTCATGGCTGATAATGACACTTGCGGAGTACTTCCGTCATCTAATTCTGGTGAGAATTCTAGGGCGTCTTCTGTTTCTTCTATGTCATAATCTTCACTGTTTGAATCATTGGTTGCTTCACAATTATATAGGTTCTTTAGTTCTTTTCCTTTAGCACATCTATGTTTGGGGTCCCACTTCTCACCACAACGTTTACATTTACCCTCTTTTATCCTTTGCATTTCCACATTAGTTTTTTCATCTTCACGACGATGTGGTGGAACATATCTTGTATTATTTGAGTCCACATACTGGGGTATCCTTCGTCTTGCATAAGCTTTCTCCGCTGTTGACCAAAATATTGGTTCGGATTTCTTTTCCGTTGTTTTTGCTTTTCGTCTTGCTACTTCTATAGATGTAATGTCATGCATCTCAAGCTCTGCTTGTAAATGGGATTTAAGTCCTGAGACGTATGATTGAATCAAACGAAATTCTGATAACCCAGGTACTCGTGTTACTAAGGTCTCCCATTCTTGAGTGTATTCATCCACACTTTCTTTTTGTCGTAACTTGATGGTTTTTGAAAAAATTTCTTCTTCCTTTACACCTTGGAATCTTTTGAAGAATGCATCTTTAAATTTTCTCCAGCTAATGACGTGTGTTGTCTTTTTCCACCACATATACCAGTTATATGCTTCTCCTTCCATTTTCATGGATGCATGCCTGAGCTTTTTGTCATCGTCATTGATGTCATATATCTCGAAGTATTCTTCTGCTTTATTTATCCATGCAACATTGTTTTTTTCGTTTCCATCGAATTTAGGCATCTCGACTTTTGCCCGTCGCTGGTATGTTGCTACTGGTTGAGTTGCTTGTTTGTAAAGACTGTGTTACTCGCTTCTTGGTGGGGTGTCGCTGATTTTTTTGAGGATTCAATTTTGTCATGAGAGTCTGTGGACTTAGTTGAATATGACGAGATGTGTTCTTGATTCTCTTCACCTTCTTTTAGTAGTTGTTCGAGTGTACAATTCGACCTTTTACACAGACTTTTCAACATTGTTAAGACCTCTCTGATCCCTGCTTCTGTCTGGGCATGGTAATTTTCCATCTTTATTTCTATTCGATTCGTCGTATCTTGAAGATTTTTTATTTTGTCTGCTTGCTCCCCAAGCTTGCTCTCGACTTCATTTAATCTTTTACTGACCTCGTCGTGATTGTTATTTATCTTATGCTCTGCGTCAACCAATTTTTTCTGGAAATCCGCCATTGTCATTGTCGACATTGAGCGGGTTTGCGGGGGCGTGTATTTATCTGCCAGCGTAAGTTGTTTTTTTTTTTGTTTTAAATTAAAATTAAATTATTTAATAATATAATTTAAATTAATAAATTTTTTTGTTTTTTAAATTAATTAAATTAATAATTGTTTTTTTAAATTAAATTAAATTAACTTACAATAATTATAATTTAATTAATTAAATTTTTATTTTTTTTTAATTATAAATTATAATAATTATAATTAATAATTATTACTTATAATTAGTATAATATATTATATATATATTATATATATATATATATATATATATATAATATATATATGTATAAATTAAAGTTATAAATGTATTAATTATAATTAAATCTTATAGTATAAATATATATAGATATATATAAATTTAAATATGATATATATATAGTCATATATATTATCATATATATATATTATAATTAATCACGTTATAATTATTTTATATATATATATATCATAACGTCAACTGGACAATCGCGTTTTATCTTTTGACTGTTCAAAAAAGACTAGCGACTATCACCGCAAATTTAACGCTAGGCTATAGGTTTGACGGAGCTGAGAAGGGGATGAATCGTTGTTGAATCGAATCGTGAGAGGGTCAGTGGGAGACACGGGTGAGACAACAATGACGGCAACTCGATTTGAATGTTGATGACGAAGTCTGCGGGCCACGGAAAATACAGAGTGTGGAGAGTTACGGTGTTTTACGGGGAGAATGACGCAGTGTTGGATAGTGGTGTATGGAGTATGGTGATGAGAGGCAATGATTGCTAAAATAGTGAGCTAACGTCAGACGTGGGGGTGTTGCAGTAGCGGTGGAGGCGGGGACGTTGCAGCGGTGGTGTATGGCGGGGTTGCGCTATTGTTGCAGTGCAAACAGTCTGCAGTTGCAGTGTAGGGTCAATGGGGCACGATGATGTGCTGGCGGTCACCAAAGACGAACGATGACGACTAGCCATGATTGCCTGCGTTTTTTTTTATACAATTTTTTTTTTCAATTTCTTTTGAACTTTATTTCTTTACGTATATTTCTTTTTTGCGGGATGGAGACAGGTCGATGTTGTTGTTTGCGGGATGGAGACAGGTCAAGGGTGGTCGTGGTAGAGATCGGAAACTAGCAGGGGATTGTAGTGGAAGATTCGTAGGAAGGGACGCAGTCGGGATGAGCGTTTCGATGGAATGATGGCAGCGAGCAACGGTTGCACATGAAACGGAGAACCGAACTAGCTCTGATACCAGATGAAGCATAAAACTTCCGGATAAACAGAAATATATATAAAAATACTTTTATTAATAAAATGAATTACAGATAGATGATGATTTACAATGGGTTGCCTGGCTTATATACCGCCATGGGCACCCTTTGGGAAAGGGCATGATCTTATGATCGTGCCCTTTCATCTAACTAAACCTAAAATTAAACAATAACCTAAAATTAACTAATTTTTTACATAACATGTAGTCACTGATTAGGAATTAGGACTTAGTACTTTGGATCATGTTTGGACTCATAAAATATATGAGATACTTATTCATTCATGATATTTGGGACATTTATTGATATTACGCATTGTTTGGAGTCTGGACATGGCTTTGTTGAATATCAATGAACAATGTTATTTTTTTAATTCAATATGTATAATCTTTATTTATTGAATTCACCGATTTTTTCCTGATTTCTCCCCGATCCGATTAAAACTCTTCACTCTTTTGCCTCGTCGATTTATTGCCGATTCCGAGTCTAGTTACATTGGTTTTTGGCGAACATTTTTTGCTTTAGCAGTTTTGTGGGCATGGTGGTTTAGCCCATGGTTTTATAATTTTAATTAAGGAACTACATTTGTATTTTATCTAGGGTTAATGGATTGGGGGTTTATGGATGCCACAGGATATACATATTATATTGTAACATTGTAAAGATATAATATATTGGAAAATCTTTCTGTTTCTCCTATGCTCTAGGATATTCTGGGCATTGACATTATAAAGGTCATGAAGGAATGAAGGGAAAATGGTATGATCATACAAGTGTTTAGCTCAACATTTATAATAAGTATTGCAAAGGAAAGAGACCCAAAATGTTAGGAGTCTATCCCAGGATTAAAGCAAGTCTTAGATCAGCCCCAGAAAAACCAAAAGAGAAGAAGACTCATGCCCCCATGCCACCTACAAGAAGGGAGGCCATGACACAAAGGAGATTCAATGAGGAAGAAAAAGGTAACCCAAGGAGGAATGGGGCAGGTGTATGGATACAACTACAGAATGATAATGAAGATGAGATTCAAGAAGGCCAGGGAAGAAGTACAAACAACTTTGCCGAGCTGATCGCACCAACCACAATTATTTCACTTACAAGAGAAAATGAGTTGGCAGAGAGTTTTTGTGACTTTGTATTAATCATTGGATGGTTGTTAGATACGCTACAGGTCAGCAGTGAATAGCAGTATACACCATCAAGTGAGAGTAAGAGGGATAGTGGAGATGGCTACCAGTTATAGACACATTTCCTTCACTAGAGTATTAGCATGGCATTTGCAGAATTGCAGATACTAGAGTAGCTTACTTTTGTATGATGTATTCTTGCAGAAACAATGTTCAGAATAGAAAAAATAGAGGATTAGCCAAATTACCAAGTGGAGCTTCTTGAAAATCTGCCGGTAGCTCATGCCAATCTCTGCTTAAACATGAAGTTTTAGAAGCGACAACTCTCATGTGGGTCACTCCCATACATTTATATGCAAGGGCAGCAGCTGCCATTTCTTTGTTTCTCTCATATGTTGAAGCACAATACCTGTAAAGAAAATAGAGAAGCCACCATATCAAAATCTGAATCAGCATGACTACAATTCAGAACTGCTTGAAAATTTGTCCAAAAGTACTGAGTATCCAGGTTCACATCCAACTTAGCTAATGATAAAAGAATAAGAATCAAAAATTTTGTCACAAATTCTATCTGGTTATGGGACTTACTCAAAAAGCCTGACAGCATCAGTGTATAATGTCATAAACTGAGGTATTTCTCCATGCTCTGCATTCTCAAGATTGGAAGGCTTCAACAATGAAGCAACCTGAAGAAATTTTAAAGCTGCTTCAAAGTAAAGGGTTGTGGTGTCATATCCACTACCTCCTCTAGCCTGCAACATCTATTTCCAGCAAAATTAGACTGCTAAAGCAGATATAGTTTTAAACAAATTGCATCAAATCACAATTAGAATTTTTTAGGCTAGGTATACGTGGAGTGATAAGGGTAATTAACATCAATTAAACCTTTAATCTGTTTGCAGTACGTTTCAAATCCCTGGCCTCTTTTAGTGCAGTATTTCCTGCAGCTTGCTCAAGTTCTGTCTTAACGGGACTTGCAGCAACTGCTCCCACAGGAACCCTTCCCACAACTACACTAGTTGAAAGAGGGTTTGTGCTGTGGATCACTGCTATATGCAAGTTATCAATTTTGCTTGATTCTTTGAGTGCCGTTGACAATTCACTATTAGAGCCATGAATTGCTAGTCTAGCCTTAGCCTTCTTAAGAGGCTTGTGTACCTCTGCCTCACCTTCATTCTTGCGCTTTCCTTGTCCTGGAGTGCCCTCTCCTGCAAAAGATGAAGAGATAATCGTGGGATAAATATCAAGATTTTGTTACTGTCCGACACCAAAATGATAGGACAAGTTTAAAGGAAAATGTAAAAAATGCAGAAAATTATAGATAAATGGTAAAGTACATTAGAAAAGATTCACCAAGTGGCAACCCCAAATAAGAGAGGATTTACATACAGATACCTCTATTAGAGGCATTTTGTTTTATCTTCCATATTTCTCCTCGTTTGTATTTGTGCATTCCCATTGCAGCACCATTCCCCTTAATCTCTTGGCTTAAAATACATGTGCCTGGTTGATTTTTTTCTAGAGGATTTTGTAGTACATCAGTTGAGCTCTTACTCTTTACAAAAGGCTTCACACTGGGGATCAGTGCTTCATGCTAGCTGTCAACTTTGCTTGATTCTCTGGGAACTGTTGACAATTCACTATTAGAGCCATCAATTGCTCCTCTGGCCTTAATCTTCTTAAGATACTTATGCACCCCTGCCTTAACTTCATTCTTGCGCTTTCCTTGCTCCACATTGCTCTCTGCTGCAAAGTATGAAGAGGTCACTATGAGAAAAACTCAAGAATATAGAATTAATAATTTTATTACTGTTCGAGAAATGACCAAAATGATAGGACAAGTTTGAAGGAAAATGTAACAATTGCATAAAATCATATGTAAGTGACAAAGTAGATAGAAAATTATTACCAAGTGGTCATTAAAACACAAGAAAGGATTTGCAAACACATACCTCTATTAGAAGCATTATGTTTCAACTTCGATTTTTCTTCTTGTTTCAATTTCTCAATTCCCATTACAGCACCATTCTCCTTAATGTCTTCCTGTAATATGCCTTTGCCCACTTGAACTTTCTCTAGACGCTTTTGAACTACATCAGTTGAGCTATTGCTCCTAGCAGAGCTTGGTTTATTCTTTTTTAAAAAAGAACTTGAGTGGTTTATTGAGTCTGCAAAAATCATGAGTTGAATCCTTAGTTCTTCTTTCTTACCAACGCTGGAAATCACACTTGGCCTTAAATGTTTTATGTATTCAATTGACTCAGCTTGGTTGTTATCAAAGAGGGCTTCAGACAGAGGAGCACCTGAATGTTGAAGCTGCTCTTTATTTGCATCCACCTGACACTGGCCTGGTTGTACACTGTGCATCCCATTAACAGCTTGCGTGGTAGAATCTTCACTAACATCACACTGATTCATGTCAGGCCTGTTGAAACAAGAGCAAATTAACATCAATTAGGTCATGAGAAACCACAAAACTCACCTACAGACCACACATATATCAAACATGATATTTATGTACTTGTTAGTAAGTTGTTAACTATGACAAAGACTAAATCAGGCATAAACTTACAGCCAATAAAGCATCTGACAGAACCACTTTTTTGGAAGTGATGAAAGTTCTACCCCAGATGGCAGCAAGCGCCATTTCTTACAGGCATCACAGATTACCGAGTTCGAAAACTGATGTATCTTTTCCTTTGATGCTTCTTTTGTTCCTTTCATGTATGCATCAGATGTCTTTAGAGTTGATTTCCCTGATTCCCCTATGATTTCTTTTTCCAGCCATCCATGACAAACGTCTTTTGAAGAGGTCTCTGTTGGACGTTTCAAATTATTTGGAGCATTCTTTCCAAATTTGCAATAGGTCTCCCTTATATCTGTAGATTTTGTTTTGTTTCCATTGGATATTGCTTTGTTTCCCTTTAGTCCTCGAAACTCCTTTACCAACTCCAAGTAATTTTTATTTGTTGAAGTATCTTTCTGAAACTCTGTCTTAACAATCAAATTTTCAGTTTCTTTTGGAAAAACTTTCTCATCTGTCTCCGTAAATTGTGGCCGAATATCTGGAAGGGGTGTAGCCAAGGGACCTCCAAGAATTTTATGTGATGCCATAATCTGCTCCGGTTCAAGTAAAAGGACCAACAAAATGTGTTTAGTGCTCTAGAGAGGATCTTTGAATCCCTGAAGCAGTATTAAATTAAACAACTCCATTTAACAAAGACAAGAAGTGTAACCACTGTAAATCAAATGAATAGTACCTTCACCATCCCCTTGTTGGGTAAATTATGAGTACTGTTGTTCTGCGCAATAGGTAGAGTTCCAGGTTGAGGAAATTTCGGTGGGGACCCCTGATGGTTTGTCAAAAAAGAGGGATAGCCTCCAAATTTTGACCCTATTTCAAACATGAATAAAAGAAGCACAAGTTTTACAATCCTTTGATGACTAAAAGTAAATGCAACGGAGAAATAGTGCACCTTCTATTTATTAGGCCTTGCGTAGAAAGGTGAAAATTGTTGACCAGACAGTTCAAATCTTAAAGAGAAAGCTGCCAGGCTTAGAAAATGAAATAAGCTAGATGCAAACAGGGAAATTTTGTTTTATATAGGTAACAACAGCAGGAAACACATCAATACTCATACTTACTGTAGATAGATCAATATAAAAAAAAATCAAGGCAACCTCATCGGAAGGAATTAAATTGAAATTATATGATATATTTCTCAGGTAGAAGAATGTCCATAGTCACAATTCATACCAGGCTTTGTTTCAGATATTTACGATTAAGGATATGGTTTCTTTTTTTTCTTAATCTTCGTTGTTACCATCTGATTATTTGTTCTAACTTCATTTGCATTATCAAGTACATAAGTGCATACAAACAACTCTGTTGCAAGAAATAATGTGCTTAAGGCATGAATTCATTCTTCTATTGCACTGAAAGCCATAATGATTTTCCATGGAAGATCATAAGCCTGGTTATCATTTGGAACAAGGACTAGGATTACATGCCTAGTACTGAATTCAGTCACTGAAAGAAGCTTCTGTGTTACAAGGATATAACAGGTAACTTGTCAATTTAGATAAATAAATTCAAATTGTTGTCTGAGAAGAAAATGTGTTAGCTTAAGAATACACTGGTAGTCTAGTTTGTATGCCAAAGAAATGTGACAGAAAACCCAAAGATAGTATAAAAAAAGACCAAAAATAACAGCCATTATCTCATTTCAAAATGGTGTATAAATTTGTTAGCCATTGTCTGTGTTTGTACATGAACACTACAATATTTCAAACATGGAGGGAAAATGGAAAAGGACTGTTATTCAACCAACACATTGCTGATGCCACATCTACTCACCCAAATTTTCAGCTGAGATTTCTCCCTCGAAATCCTTTTGACAGTGACCCGGAACATTTTGTAGTTTAGCATCCTGCATCAACCCCGAAAAAACAATATCTCAGGTCTAGCTAAGAAGAGAACTTGTACTTTTAGATTGAGCAACAACAAAACCACTGACAGAGATGTTAGATATGAAGATATTATTTAAAGATCTGGGAACTATTCCAAGGCTTGTATTCGACTGTTTATTATTAACACAGGCATTGTGATTTCAGCATGCAGCCTTTGAATGGAATGCAACAATTAAACTATGGCCTTTTTCATCACTTTGTAGTGCAGTTAGAAAAAAACATCGTGGGCACTTACAGTGTAGGAAAATGCAACATCGGGGTCACAGTTAGATGCGTGGTCCTGGTCGGAGGGGATTTCTCCTTCTTCAAGCTGTCTGTCCTTCATTTCTCTACTATTATTAACAACAGTCACAGCAGTCTGCCGACTTTTTGCAACATGATCAGAATCTAAACCAGACAATATAGTGTTGGCTGCTGAAGCATCATTTGCAGAGAGGACAGTGCCTCTTGAGCTTGCAGCTACCAATTGTGTCTGCTGTAAAGGATTTTCAAAATTTATTTTTGTAGACTACAGGGTATAGAATATAGAGTATATGTCAAATCTCTCAATCACACAATGTGCAATTACATTAAAACACTCATGCAATCAATTTAACATCTGTAAATCAAATAGTTTTATACCTTCACTACTGGCTTATTCGGTAAGTTTTTAGTACTATTGTTCTCCATGATAGATAGAGTTCTACGATGAAGCAAAACTGATGGAGACGGCAAAAATGAGCCATAGGCTCCAAATCTCGACCCTATTTGGAACAAATATAAAAGAAGCACAGGTTTTACAACCCTTTCATAACTAAAATAAAACAACACACACAAATAGTGCAGAATGAAAAATCTTAAGAAGAAAGATGACAGACTTAAAAATAAATGAAATTTGCAATAGCATCAGCAGAAAACACATCGGTGATCATACATAATCGTAGATAGATCAATTTAAGGCAAGGCAACATTGTTGAAATGAAATACTTCGAAATTATATGATATACTGCTTAAGTAGAAGGATGCCCACAGTGATAGTTCATAGCAGGGTTTGTTTCAAATATTTAAGGAAGAGGACTTGTTTGAAATTTGTTGGTACCTTCTGATTATTTTTTCTAACTTCATTACAATTATTGAGTACATAATGTTGAAGATGTAACTAGGTTCAGTATTCATAATATATATATTTCTCAATGATGTATTTTTATATTTTTTTCAAACATGTTCTTCAGGCCCGAGTCAAAAAGAATTTGTTTTTGAGTCAAAAGAAAATTATTTTGTATCATGGTCCATTTGGACATTTAAAAGAAAGAAAATTTGAAATTTTAGTATGAGCCAAAAGTCCACAAAATGAACAAGTCAACCCTTTTTGGACAAGTCAGCCTAGCCCTCCAAGTGGCACCTATTTGACCCACCTAGACAGCTATATTAAGAGACAAGTTCTACGTACTTGGAGCCCATTCATTCAGCACAACAAGAAGCACATCCGAACCTAGTGAAGGAGAAGAAGAAGAAGAGTCAAAGGAGAGAGAAGACAAGACAAAAGACTAGAAGAATATTCCCTCTTGACCGAATCTTTGACTAGTACTAGTTCACACATGTGGAAGACGAATTTTCTGTGTAAGAGGCTGAAAATTCTGAGGTAGTTGCAGGCCGAAATTCGGCCATAATTGCAGGTCCGAATCTCCAAAGTTTGACTAGATTTGAAGCAGTTTGACCAGTGCTGACTTTGACTTTTGAAGGTGACTTGGAGGAGGGTTCGACTTGGCATCTTTGGTGGCAGTCTGGTCTTGGTCTTGGATTGGATATCAACATTTTGATATGATTCTATAAAGAAAGGATTGTTGGGTTTTCCCCTTGTGGGTTTTGCCCTGGCTACTAGCCTAATTTCTGGTCTCTCTCATCTCATTGTGATCTTTGTCTCTCTCATCTCATTGTGATCTTTATCTTTCTTGAATGATTAAACAATTGTATAATTGTTTGATGAAGAAGGCATAAGAAAACATTTAATATTCACAAGTAATTATCAAGAAGAGGAATTAAGTGTTAGACTATATTGCACTCGGTTTCTCAACACGGTATCAGAGATAAGGTGAAGGAAGGAAGCTTGAAAATCACAACTTATTGATGCTCTTGAAGACATCCTTTTAGCAACTCTCTCACTTTCAAGTAAGTAATATTATATTCTCTATGTCCAATACTTGTGATCAAATGGCATCTATGTATAAGGAGGGAAACAAGCTTAAAAGTGGATCTGATTTCAAGGCTTGGAAGAAGAGGATTGATCTAGTCTTTATTGAAAATGAAGTTATGCAATTTGTTCAAGGCAAACTTCCAGCACCAAATAAAAACAATGCTCAAGAAGTGGCCAAGTATAATAAGGGAGAAATCAGAGCTAGAAGGATTCTCTTTGAATCCATCAAAGACTTCCTCATTACTGTTGTTTCAGAATTGTCTACATCCAAGGAAGTTTATGATACTTGGGTGAACTTGTACTCCATCAACACAATAGGTACTATGATATCTTTAAGAAATCAACTCTATGGAACAAGATGAGAAAGGAGGACAACGTGGCTTCATATTTTATGACGATATCAAAGATTAAAGGTCAACTTCAAGGAGTAGGTGAAACCATATCTGATTCTGAAATGATCATCACTGTAATCAATGCTTTACCTGAAGTTTGGGATGGTTTTGCTGGAGGCATTTATGCTAGAAAGGAAACTCCATTTTTGAAGAGTTATGGGCTGTTTTCACTTTAGAGGAATCAAGACTCAAGGCCAAAAGCAATGCTCAACCTCATAATGAAGATTCTAAAGCTTTTGCAGCCAGATCAAAGAAGAAATTTCGAAAAAAGAAATTTAGATTTCAAAACAAAAATGCTGGTAACAGACTTCAAAGACATAAAGATGTGTCCGAAGTCCAATGGATGTCATGAATATAGACACTACAAGAAATATTGTCCTAAGAACAATAAGAGAAAGACATTAAAGCTACCAGAAATATTGTCCTAAGAATAATAAGAGAAAGACATTAAAGCATCGACAACTGAAGATGAAGAAAAGCTCCCAAGAAACCGAAGGACGAAAATCACAAGGATCTCTACTGGTATTCCTTGGAACAAGGACTAGTATTACATGACTGGCCTTAATTTTATTCACTGAAAGAAATTCCCGAGCCACAAGGATATAGAAAGCAACCTGTTAAATTAGATGGTGAATTTGAAATTATCTTCATATAAAAACCATTTGTTTGGGAAGAAAATGCACTAGCTTAAGGATAAATTTCCAGTGTAGTTTGTTGGACAGAGAATCATGACAAAGCACTAAAAGAGAGTCTAAAATGATGAGAAAGAATAGTGTAGAAAACGGAACCACAATCTCTTTTTCAAAATGGTCTAAAAATTCCATAACCTTTCACGTCTGTGTTTTTGAGTGAACTCTAGAAAGTTGCTAACATGAAGGACAAAGAGCAAAGAGAAATTGGAGCCCATGTCTTTATACTCACCCAACTTCTTAGCTGAGGGTTTTCCTTCAAAGTACTTTAGAAAGTGACCCAAGAGATGCTGTAGTTTAATATCCTGGATAATCCAAAAAAATAAAAATTTTCAATTTTACAAGAAGAGAATAACAAAAAAAAAACCTATTATACAGTTTATTTTCGCAAATCTCCAACAATATGAATAATTACTGATCATTTATAAAAAAACCCATTAACAAAATTTTATAGAAAAAATATATATTTATATCCTAGAAACTATTCTGCCCACTGTTTTATTACAGATATCATGAAATCCACACAACATGTCTAGTAGGAAAGAATGCAATTTGGATGGCAGCAGCATGGAAATCGAAAATAAAATAGGGAGCACTTACAATGTCATCCATTTGATCGTTGTCCTGCTGTTTCTCCTCCATAATTGCTTGTTGAAAAAGTAATTTCAACTGCGCATTGGGTGAAGGAGTGTAGCAGCCTAGCGACTTCAGCGATGAGCGACCCCAGCGATTCTGCGATGAGTGACTTCGGCGATGAACACCTCAGCGATGAGCGAACCGCCAATATCGCATCAGGGAAATGGCAGTTGAAAACTTATAAAGAGTTCCTTATGTTTGCGATAAGCGATCGCCGATATCGCATCGGCGTATCGCTATCGGCGTTTTAAGTGGAGCATAACTTTTTACAAATGAGCAATCGCCGATGGGCCGGACCCGACGATGGTATTAATTCCTTTTTGATAGATTATCGGGTCCACAGTATTTTCGCAATCAGGGAAACCATGGGTGCACACTTTTTTTCATATATGCTTACCATGCGATGAAGCCCGGACCCGATGGGTTCCCAAAGTCAAATTGAATACTGGTTGAAGTACATGCCTGCAAAATAAATTCAACGTGAATTAAAAGTTACATTACCGCCAGTTTTGTCAGTAAAACAGTAAATGCAAATTTACTGTGGGTTGGTAAGTTTTTGATGAAGTTTTTAATTTTATCTTTTTTTATTTCAGCGGGAGTATGGGCACAAGTAAAAGCCAGTAAAACCATTTAATTTTTATTGTCCTTCTTTTACGGCAGCATGGCAAGTGAAAAACGTATGTAAGTTTTTGGTTGTCATATATAAATGTAATGTTTCATTTTTTTTGGTTAGAGCAATTAAAAAGAAAAGCACAGCAGTGCATATGTAATGTTCTGAATATGCAAATGGAGGCACGCAGCAGCGTGAGCAAAATTCATGTGTAATTTTTCACAGAAGTGAAATGCAAGTGGTGAATCGCTCTCCCAAAGAGGAAGATCATAATCAACAATCTTTTTAATGAATTGAAATCCTTGGTGTGTGTGAAAACTCTGTCTGCTGCTCAAAATTTTTTTTGTTTCCGCTGTGTTAAAAAGACCCTGTGAGAAAACAGAGCAGTGTCTCTGTGTAGAGTTTATGTTTGTTTTTTGAGATTTTAACAGATAAAATCTCCAACAGTGGTATCAGAGCAAGTTCAGGCTCTTTGAAGACATTCAAAGAAGCTGAAGGAAGGAGTTTTTCTGGCTACAGTGAATCTTCTCCAGCAAAGTGAAGACTCAGTTAAAAGATCCAGGTATTCCTCAAAGTTTTTTTTAAGCAGCTGCTGAAGAAACAATCAGTTATTTTAATACACAGTCAAGCATTTTATAGCATAGTTAAAGAGTGCTAGAATGGCCAGCACCAACACAAGCATGGGTATGTTTAACCCTCAATTCCCACAGTTCAATGGGAAAAACTATGACTACTGGGCAATAACCATGAGAGCCCTGTTTGCTTGTCAAGAATTATGGGAATTAGTTCAAGATGGTTTTGAAGAACTAGCAGATGAAAATGAGTTTAATAGATTAACTCAGGCAGAGAAAGATCTACTAAAGAGCAATAGGAAGAAGGATTCAAAAGCCCTTGTATTTTTGTATCAAGCAGTGGACCAAAGTGTGTTTCCAAGGATAGCAGCAGTTAAAACATCCAAAGAAGCATGGCAAACCCTCAAGACAACCTATCAAAGCATGGAGAAAGTGAAGACAACAAAACTACAGTTGCTGAGGAGAGATTTTGAAAACCTATGCATGAAGGAGTCAGAAAATATTGACTCTTTCTTCACACATGTGATTGGTTTGGTCACACAAATGAGGACTCATGGAGAAGTTCTTGAATAAAGGAGGATTGTGGAGAAACTTTTGAGGGTCCTACCCTCAAAGTTTGATGTGATTGTCACCACCATAGAAGAGACAAAGGATCTCTCAAACTTTTCAGTTGATGAACTTCATGCATCACTGATAACTCATGAGCAGAGGTTGAGTAGAAATGAAAAATCATATCTAGAGCAAGCCTTCAAGACCCAGATGTCCTTTGGAAGAGGAAGAGGTCAAGGCAAAGGAAACAAAAGAGGAAGAGGTAGAAGCCAGAACAGAGGTGGAAGGAACAACCCAGCAAATGCTCAAGGAAGAGGCAGCAATTCAGATCAGAACTAAGGACAAGGCAGCAGCCAACAAAGAGGACAACATCATGCTCAAGGACAAAGGTATGAAAAATGCAATGTCCAATGTTATTATTGTAAAAAATATGGGCATTATGCCAATGAGTGTAAGAAAAAGCAACATGATATGAGTAGTAGTTCTAGTGCAAATATCACTAGAGAAAATATCAGCCAAAATAATGTTTTATTAGCTTGTAACATGGATGAAACGAATGGTGAAGATATATGGTTTCTAGATTCCGGTTGTAGCAACCATATGACAGGAAACTTAGCTTTGTTTTCTGCTTTAGATCAAGGTGTGAAGTCACAAGTCACACTTGGGACTAATAGTAAAATCTTTGTTATGGGAAAAGGAGAAGTCAAAATATTTACAAAGAAGGGTGAAAAGAAAACCATAGCAGATGTCTACTATGTCCCTAGAATGAGGTGTAACCTCTTGAGTATTGGACAGCTTGTCCATAAGGGGTACAATGTTTTCTTTAAGAATGATGTATGCACCATCATGGATATAGCACCAAGCAAAAGATGCATTGCTGAAGTGAGGATGACAAGGAACAGGATGTTCCCTCTCAAAATAAGAGCAGACTTGAAGAACAAAGAGGTAATTGCAGCGGTTATCCAAGAGGCTTTCCAAAGTGTGCCAAAAGATGAAAACTGGTTGTGGCACTTGAGATTTGGACATCTCAACTTTGGAGGTCTTAATTTGTTGAGCAGAAAAGGAATGGTGAAATGTTTACCATTGATAGAGAAACCAGACAGCCTTTGTGAAGGTTGCATATTGGGAAAACAACACAGAGAAAGTTTTCCATCAGGGAAATGCATAAGGGCAAAAGCACCCTTAGAGATTGTTCACTCAGATGTATGTGGACCAATGCAAACTTCATCACTAGTAGGCAGCCAATATTTTCTAACTTTCATTGATGATTTTACTAGAAAAACTTGGGTATATTTCCTTAAAAACAAAAGTTAAGTGTTTGAAAAATTTCAAAATTTCAAAGCACTTATAGAGAATCAAAGCGGGCTGCATATCAAAGTCTTGAGAATTGATGGAGGAGGTGAGTATATCTCCAAGGAATTCCTATGGTTTTGTAGAGAAAATGGAATTCATAAGCAATTCACAGCTAGGT
>APFE031662361.1:0-13914 GCA_000404065.3 Pinus taeda | reverse complement strand
CATTCCAGATCAGCTAAGGAGGAAGTTGGACAACAAAGGGGAGAAATGTCTTTTCATTGGATATAGTGAAGAATCCAAAGCTTACAGGTTGTATATCCCATCTACCAAAAAGTTTTTTGTGAGCAGAAATGTTCAATTCATTGAAGAAGAAGCTTGGGATGGAAGCATAGAAAAAACAGTGAATGTTAAAAACTGTTTGTCTCATGATGAAGATGATGAGGAGATGGCTGAAACACATCCCCAAACAACAGCGCCAATACAAGGACAGCAAGGAACACCCTTGAGGAGAAATGAAAGTGCTTCTCCAAGCACACCACAAAGTGGAAGCTCAAGTGCATCTTCAAGCACTTGCACACCAAATGAAAGAGGTAAAAAATTTAGAAAGTTAAGTGACATTTATGATGAAGGTATGAATTCCTTATTTGCCTTGTATTGTCATGTTGATGATCCTATTCATTTTGAAGATGCAATCAAAAATAAGAAATGGATAGAAGCTATGGATGAGGAAATGAATGCCATAGAGAGAAACAAAACATGGGATTTGGTTGAGCCACCAAAAGGTAAAGAAGTCATTGGAGTTAAATGGGTTTATAAAGCCAAGTGCAATGCTGAAGGCAAGATAGAAAGGCACAAGGCAAGGCTGGTTGTCAAAGGATACAAGCAGCAGTATGGGAGAGATTATGAGGAAACTTTCGCACCGGTTGCAAGAATGGAAACCGTGAGAGCAGTGCTATCCATAGAAGCACAAAAAAAGTGGAAAGTTTACCAAATGGACGTGAAGTCAGCATTCCTAAATGGAGTGTTAAAGGAGGAGGTCTATATTGAACAGCCTCTAGGCTATGAGAAGAAAGGCCAAGAACACAAAATATGCAGATTGAAGAAAACTCTTTATGGGTTGAAGCAAGCGCCAAGAGCGTGATACAGTAGGATAGATTTCTATCTACTGGAAAATGAGTTTGAAAAATGTGAGGGACAACCCACCGTCTACATCAAAGAAAAGGATGGTAAGATTTTAATTGTTGTGTTATATGTTGATGATGTGCTTTTTACAGGTAATGATGACTACCTCATTAAAAATTTCAAATCAGTCATGAAAGAGGAATTTGAGATGACTGACATGGGTTTGCAGAGATACTTCTTGGGAATAGAAGTAGATCAAAATGAAAATGAGATTTTTATCTCCCAGGCAAAGTATGTAAATGAAGTGTTGGGAAGATTTAATATGCTAGAGTGCAAGGCAGCAGTCACTCCCACAGTAATGGGATTAAAACTCAACAAAGAGGACAGTAGCAAGGATTTTGATCCTAGCTTGTACAAGAGCATAGTTGGCAGCCTTATGTATTTAACTGCAACTAGGCCAGATATAATGTTTGCTGTTAGTTTAATTTCCAGATTCATGGAGAGGCCAAAGGAAGCACATTGACAAGCAGCAAAAAGAATTCCGAGGTATGTTAAAGGTACTAAAAGTTTTGGCATCTTATATAATGTCTCAGAACATTCAGATTTAGTTGGCCACACCGATAGTGATTGGGCTGGAAGTATAGATGATCGGAAAAACACTTCCGGTTATGTTTTTCACATGGGTTCAGGAGCCATTTCATGGGCTTCTATGAAGCAGTCCATTGTAGCATTGTCTACAGTAGAGGCTGAATATGTGGCAGCTACAGCAGCAGCATGCCAAGCAGTGTGAATGAGAAGAATGTTGAGGAGCTTAGGCCAAGAGCAGGCAAAAGCAACAGTGATTTTTTGTGACAATAGCTCAGCTATTGCCCTATCCAAGAATTCAGTGTTTCATAAGAGAACGAAACACATCGACACAAGGTTTCATTACATCAGAGAATTGGTGAATAATGGATAAATCATTTTACAACATTGCAAGACTCAGGAACAAGTAGCAGACATTTTGACAAAGACATTGGATCAGAAAAGCTTTGAATTTTCGAGGAAATGTTTGGGTATGGTTGAATGTCCAGCAGCTGAAATTAAAGGGGAGTGTTGAAAATGTAATTTCAATTGCGCATCGGTTGAGCCGTGCTGCAGCAAGGAATTATCGCTGATGAGAGATCGCCGATATCGCATCGGTGTATCGCTATCGACGTTTCAAGTGGAGCATGACCTTTTTATAAATGAGCAATCGCCGATGGGCCGGACCCAATGATGGTATTATTTTTTTTTGATAGATTATCGGGTCCACAATATTATCGCATCGGGGGAATCACAGTGGAGGACTTACAAAGAGTCATTTTTGTTTGCGATGAGCGATCGCCGATATCACTATCGGCGTATCGCTATCGGTGAATCCAAATGGGCAGGCCTTACTATGAGTTATGTTGCGACCCGACAACAATATAAATAGTTTCTGATAAACTTTCAAGTACGCTTTGCAGGGGATGGAGATTGCGTGGAGTAAAACAAAGTTTTAGTTGACCGCCAATTTTTCATTAAGGCATTAAATGAATTCCTCCTGGACGTAGATAGTTGGTAGAAGTCTTTAAGTTTTTTTTTTATCCTTGTTTACGGCACGTAAAAATAATAATGTTTGCTTTGGTAGTCGTTTTTTTATATACATATGAAACATATATGATATGTTTTTTTTTGTGTTAAAAAAAAAGTAATGTGAAAAGAACACACTACAGTGTGAGTAGAGAGAACAGGGGGAGCAGCGAAAAGTTTTTTTTTGCAGTATAAGTAAAAATATGTTTTTACAGCAGTAAGTGAAAAAAAAATGAGATTTTTAGACACAGCAGTGTTAAATCTCATGTAAATTTTTTTTGTGAATCCCTCTGAGTGAAAGAGGATGAATCTTGTATCAAGAATTTTATTTTAATGAATACAAGGTCTTTTATGAGTGTGTAATACTCTGTTCTTAGAAATATTTTTTTTTAAAAGCGTCCCTATGTTAAGATTGTGTAGTGAAAAACAGAGCATTGTCTCTGTGTGTAGTTTATGTTCTGTTTTCAGGATTTTACCAGAAAAATCCCGAACAGCGTCATGCCACCGTGCACGCCCAACTTCTATCCCACCAACACCCGCACCAATAATACAACCACACCCCGACGTTTACCATACAACCGCGCCCGGCGTTACCATACAACCGGCGTTCACCCAACAGCGGGCGGCAGGTCGCCCTACGCCCACGCCCGGTAGTTCACCCGATGGGTGGGCGAGCGCACCCGCACCTGCGTTATGGCGTAACCGTGCTATCACCGTCCGCAATTCCAAGTCCGCTGCCCGACCTGCGGGTGCATGCCCTTTGCGACCTGTGGCTCTCCTCCTCTACCTCGCACTTAAGATGTGAGTGCGTTAGAGCGATGAGATGATCGTTTGATCGATGCCTCAAACCAACTCTTCGTCCGCTGGTTTATACCCTTCGTTGGAGTGGGTATCCACCCAGTCGACCTGCCCAACGTCGTTCACCACTTCCGCATGCCAACGCCCAACGTGAGGTCAGCCCGCCCATCGTGCGGGACCGCCCACCGAAGGCGCCCATCGCATAAGCGTTTCCTCCGTCGGCTCGTCGGTTGGCGTTTGTCCAACTCGCCATATAAACTCGCGATGCGCTCTCCATAACCACGCGTTCACTCGTTGCGTTGGTGGAGCGCTCGCTATACTTAGCCGATTTTTCACCGTGCGGAGGGTGCATGCTCGGGTCGCAACACTAGGGCACTACATCCTCCCCCACTGGAAATCATTGTCGCCCTCGACAATCCTCCACGTCTAAGTATCCTCCTCTCAAATCTTGCAATCTTCCTCTTCCATCTCCAAAGTGAGTCCTCTGATTCCCAACTCTCCTCTTCCGGTGCTTCCTTCCATTTGACAAGGTATTCCCGTTTCTGGTGGCAACCAATCCCTGTAGTTCTGAAGTCCAATATCTTCTCCAAATCCAAGCCTGGTTTTTCCACTATCCCAGCTGGTCCTCTCGGCGGTTCAGCTCTCTCTGGATGGTCTGAATCAAGCCTGCATCTCTTCAACTGACTCACATGAAAAACTGGATGTTTCATGTACATATGGTGAGGAAGCTCCAACTTGTAAGCGACCTCCCCCACTCGCTTCTCCACACGAAGTGGTCCCTCATACTTTCGTGTCAGTTTGGCGGCCGTCCCGTTGGCTGGTTGAAACTGCTCCCCGGTAATCCTGAGAAACACCATATCTCCCACAATGAACTGCACATCCCGTCTTCCCCGATCATCATTCTTCTTCATTCTCCTTGCAGCATTGTGCAAGCGCAACCATGCCAACTCCAAGGTCTCCTCCCAAGCCTTCATGAACCTCTTCGCATGAGGACTCCTCATACAACCTGTAGTCTCAACTGTGTGCAGAGCAACCGGCATCTGTCCATTTACCAACTCAAATGGACTGTACCCCGTCGTAGAACTCTTTTGAATATTGTAGCTAAACTGAGCAATATCCAAGAGTTCAAGCCAATTCTTCTGATCAGCCGTGACATAATGTCTCAAGTAGTCCTCCAGCAATGCGTTGATACGTTCGGTCTGCCCATCTGTCTGCGGATGGTAACTCGAACTCATCAGCAACTCTGTCCCAACTAACTTGAACAATGTCGTCCAAAATCTCCCTGTAAACTGTGGATCTCTATCACACACAATACTCAACGGCATACCCCAATACTTCACCACGTTCTTAAAGAACAGCTCGGCAGTACGCTCAGCTCCACAAGGTATCTTTGTCGGAACAAAGACAGCATACTTGGAAAAACGATCGACAACGACCATAATCCCATTATACCCCTGCACCTGTGGTAGCGAAAAAATGAAGTCCATCGAGACACTCATCCATGGCCTCTCTGGAATAGGTAAAGGCTGCAACAGTCCTCCTTGCCTCTGATTATCCGATTTGTCCTGCTGACAAATGATGCACGTATGTACATACTCCTTCATCCCCTCTCGCATCTTCTCCCAAAAGAACCCTCTCTCCAACAATGCCAAAGAACGACGCTGCCCTGGGTGGCTAGCCCATGGAGAATCGTGGCACTCCTTCAAGAGGTGCCTCCTAAGACCAAATGTCTTTGGAACATAGAGTCGGTTTCCAAGAACAAGTAACCGTCCCGTAGAAAGAACTTGCGTGTCTTCCCTTCCTTTATCTACTTCACTATATTCTGCGCCAAAGTATCGGTTTCCACACTTTCCTTCAGTTTGTTTTGCATCTCTTCCGACCTCTAAACCCGATTTCTACTCCTTGCTACCCGGTCTTCACCCTCCAATGGTGCAAGTTGTCCCTTTCTGCTAACGCATTATGTCTACCCGGTCTATACTCAATAGACATGTCGAATTCTGCCAAGAAGTCTTGCCAACAAGCTTGCTTCGTAGAAAGCTTCGGTTGTGATGCAAAATAACTCGCTGCAACGTTGTTAGTCTTGACAACAAAAGGCTTCCCAATCAAGTAGTGCCTCCATACATTAAGACAATGGATGATCGCAGTCATCTCCTTCTCATGAACCAGATACCTCCACTCTCTATCCTGCAACTTCTGACTCTCATAGGCCACCGGACGCCCATCCTGCATAAGAACCCCTCCTATGGAAAAATCTGAAGCATCAGTGTGCACCTCGAATGGTCTCCCGAAGTCAGGCAACTTCAGTATCGGTGCTGTAACCATCCTTCTCTTCAAATCATCAAATGCCTTTTGACATTTCTCCATCCAACACCACTTCTTGTCCTTTTTTAGTAGGTCTGTCAGTGCCGATGTTACCTTGGAGTAACCTTATACAAACTTCCATTGGTAGTTGGTCATGCCCAAGAACACCCCCATATCATGGACATTCTTCGGTTCAACCCAGTCCTCGATAGCCTTCACCCTGCTCGGCTCCATTCGTATGTACCCCTGTCCAACGATGTGCCCAAGGAACGGAATCTCGGTCTGAGCAAACACACACTTAGACTTCTTCAAGAACAACTGATTCTCCCTCAGTGCCTTGAAAACCATCACCAAGTGCTTCTTATGATCCTCCATGTTATCACTGTAAACCACTATATCATCCAATTATACCACTATGAACGAGCCTAAGTACGGCCGTAGGACATCATTCATCAAAGTGCAAAATGTCGCAGGAGCGTTGCACAACCCAAATGGCATAACAAGGAACTCAAAGCTATCATACCTTGTTACGATTGTGGTCTTCTTCTCGTCTCCTTCAGCAATCCACACCTGATAGTAACCATGCCTCAAGTCCAGCTTGGAAAACACTCGGGCTTTCGCAAGCTTGTCGAAGCAATCTGCAGCCAATGGCAAAGGATACCTGTTTCTCACCGTCTGCTTGTTCAATGCACGGTAGTCATAGCACATCATTAGCTCATTGCTATCCTTCTTTCGCTGGAATAATACCGGAGCTCCATATGGGGACCTTGAAGGTCTAACGAAACCTGCATCAACTAACTCCTTTAGCTGCCGTTTCAATTCCTCCAACTCAGGTCCTGATAAACGATAAGGTGCTTTAGCCGGGGGTTCCTTCCCTGGTTCAAGCTCAATGCTATGGTCCACCTCACGCCTTGGTGGAAGCTTCTTCGGAAGCTCATCAGGCATCAAATCTGCATATTCGGCAAGCATATCAGAAATCTCAGCTGAAATAGGCGTCCCCACTTCATCACCTTCGACTCCCTTGAACACCACCACATATGTCTCCACGTCTGATTCCTTCATGGCTCTTTCCAAACTTAGTGCAGAAACATGCTGCACCTTGACTTCCCTCCTTTTCCTATGTGTGGGCAAAGTCCAAGTTCGTGTCTGTCCAACCAGCACCACCTCATCACAGAAGGGGACAACAATAGCCTTATTTCCCTTCAAGAAATCTTGTCCAAGTATTACATCGAAGTTGTTCATCTCCATCACCGTGAAGTCCAACTGACCCATCCAGTCTCCTATTTGCACCGGCACTTCGTGTGCCAAACCCGTCACCTTAGCCTTAGAGTTCACTGCCTTGACCTCCATGTTGGATGGAAGGATCGTCAGTCCGACATCTCTAGCCAACCGTGTCGTCATGAAGTTATGGGTGGCCCCTGTGTCCACAAGAGCTTGAGTGGTTTTTCCACGGATCATCAAGTCTACGAAACCCAGACTGTTCATCCATGATTTCTCCATAACCTGCATACATTTCCGTTCTCGTCGCTTATCATCAAGTCTCTTCAACCCTGAATCAACTTTCACCGCAGCTTCAACCTTCTGTGAACCTGCTCTGATACCACCTGTCACGCCCCCAACTCTTTTTTTCTTAAGTTGAGCGGGTGCGGCACTGCCTAAACGACTCACTATTTCCATGGTTAAGTATTTTACGAACTACGCCTTCACTTTTATCAAACTTCACTTGTTAAATTATAATGTGCGGAATTCCATTATAATAAACATGATAAACATAACCGAGAACAACAACAATGCATGTAATAAAAATCTTTTATTATAGTAAAGAGATTTTACAACATGACTGGGAGACAAGCTCAACCGGCGTTTACAACCGAGCGGGCGCCCACCCGTGCAAGAGCGCACGACGGTCTGCCCGAACCACAACCGAAATGCAAGAACGTTCACCTGAATGGAGGGCGCGCCGTGCCACCGTGCACGCCCAACTTCTATCCAACCAACGCCCGCACCAATAAGACAACCGCGCCTCGGCGTTTACCATACAACCGCACCCCACGTTACCATACAACTGGCGTTCACCCAACAGCGGGCAGGCGGGTCGCCCTGCACCCACGCCCGGTCGTTCACCCGACGGGCGTGCGAGCGCACCTGCGCCTGCGTTATGGCGTAACCGCGCTGTCACCGTCCTCAATTCCAAGTCTGTTGCTCGACCTGCGGTGCATGCCCTTTGCGACCTGCGACTCTCCTCCTCTACCTCGCACTTAAGATGTGAGTGCATTAGAGCGATGAGATGATCGTTTGATCGATGCCTCAAACCAACTCTTCGTTCGCTGGTTTATACCCTTCGTTGGAATGGGTATCCGCCCAGCCGACCTCCCCAACGTCGTTCACCACTTCTGCACGCCAACGCCCAACGTGAGGTCGGCCCGCCCATCGTGCGGGACCGCCTACCCAAGGCACCCATCGCATAAGCATTTCCTCTGTCGGCTTGTCGGTTGGCGTTTGTCCAACTCGCCATATAAACTCGTGAGGCGCTCTCCATAACCGCGCGTTCACTCGTCGCGTTGGTGGAGCGCTCTCCATACTTAGCTGATTTTTCACCGTGCGGAGGGCGCGCGCCTGGGTCGTAACGCTAGGGTGCTACACAGTGTGTTCAAGTTGCCCATATCACTTGTGAAAGCATGAAGTGAGTCGAAGCAACGTGCATACAATCCATGGAGAAGTCGCAGACAAAGTTCACTCCCAAGGAGGAGTTGTTGGGTAAACTCAAATCTAAATTGAAAAAGTTGTGGGAAAAATAAAATAATACTGCTCAAAGGAATAAATAAGAAAGACGAGATGTTGGGACAATGATCAAAGGAACAAGGTAAGCATTTCCACTTCCAGTGTCAATTCCCATGCACATACTTACTATTTATTTGAGAAAGACGAGATGTTGGGACAATGATCAAAGGAACAAGGTAAGCATTTCCACTTCCAGTGTCAATTCCCATGCAAATACTTCATATTTATTTGAGAGCTTTGAATTGCATATGAAGGGCTTTGGCTCCAAGATAATACAAAATATGGGATACAATGGTCAAGGGCTAGGCAATTATATCCAAGGAAATAAAAGACCCTATTCAAGTGGAATTAAGGCCTCAATGATCTGGCCCTGGTTACCTTGGTGGATTTTACGAAGGTGAGACTTCTAAAGAGGAATTTAAACTTCCATTTCCCTAAAGCATGAATAATGAAGGATGTGAGACCATTAATCAGAGGGCTAAAGAAGAGTGCAAGGGACATTGGAAGAGTGGGCAGCACTCTGAAGAAAGGCTTCACTATCCCAACAAGGAACTTGAAGGAAAGTACAAGGAAGCAGCTCCAAAGAGTGCAATCAGCTAGTTGCATCATCATTGCAAACGCCTTGTACAAGCTCCAAGATGGACGAGCTTTGAATTGCATATGAAGGGCTTTGCCTCCAAGATAATACAAAATATGGGATACAATGGTCAAGGGCTAGGCAAGGATAGCCAAGGCAGAAAAGACACTATTCAAGTTGAATTAAGGCCTCAATAATTTGGTCCTGGTTACCTTGGTGGAGTTTACGAAGGTGGGACTTCTAAAGAGGAATTTAAGCTTCCATTTACCTAAAGCATGCACAAAGAAGGATGTGAGACCATTAATCAGAGGACTAAAGAAGAGTGTAAGGAACCTTCGAAGAGTGGGCAGCACTCTGAAGAAAGAGTTCACTATCCCAGCAAGGAACTGAAGGAAACTTGAAAGTACAAGGAAGCAGCTCCAAAGAGTACAATCATCCAGTGCATCATCATTGCAAAAGCCTTGTACAAGCTCAAAGATAGATGAATTAGGCAAGCGCCATGCACCTACCTGAAAATGTCTTGCCACTTGGGAAACCAAATAAGAAAACACAAAATCCTGAAAGAAAAACAATGAAGTATGAAGTTGTTCTCATAGTGGAAAAGGACGAAATTGTGTCCAACTGTTGGGACGTTCATCCTTGCATAAATTGTAACAAGGGAAATCATAGGTTCCATTGTCCTCGAGGGAAAGCCAATGGTGAGTTGAAGGACTGTAAAAAAAGGTTCAAACATACAGAAGCCAAACCAAAGTACTCTTACTCAACTAGTGAAGACTGAGCACAGTTGGATATCACGTCAATAATGGAGCGAGTTTCACAAGGTGTTGAGAGGTATATATGTCGTCAAGGCTTCTCATGAAAATGAGACGGTGGGATATTTATTTCCAACCTCGAGCTTGTGAAATGGCAAGAGAGGTAGAGACTTTTATTTTGGCATGCACGTATAATGTTGATTGGTCTGATTGGTGCATTACAGTTGTTTTAGCAGGCATATCCAAGATTACTTAAGCACAGTAACAGCCGTAGTATTCATTTCTAGGGTCAATTTGGACTTGGCAGCAGTTGTAACACATACTGCCTTGATTTCATTCATAGTTACAGTGCCAAAATGAGTCGTAGCAGGGAGTTTTGACGCTTTATCATGAAGCGGAGTGACTGGAATCATGGAATGTGCCTAAGTTAGCCCCCTAGATATTGCATATCAACAGTTGGGGCTGTAATTACCATTTTCAATGTGCCTATTCATTTCCTTGACCAACCTTATTCAAACCAGGAAGGGTTTTAAAAATATTGTTTTTCAAACGAATGTTCAGTAGATAAATTTTTAGGCACTTGACGCAATCAATTCAAAAATTCAATCCCCAAATAAACCTAACCCACTAAGGACAGTGAATTCAAAAAATTAAACCCCAAAATAAATCTAAGTCAATAGGCTAAATTTTAGATAATATTACTTACCTTGTGTCTATATTCAAGGGAACTTGTGTGGTGCCTTCGAATGAGGAGTCCTAGGTTCAAACGTATGATACTTATAACCACACGACCACACTAAATTCTCTACCTTTAATCCTGCAATTACATATTACGTATGAGTCCTCTGTCTACACGACCACACTAAATTCTCTACCTTTAATCCTGCAATTACATATTTTTGAAGTTCAGTTGTCGTTTCCATAGTCTGGGAGCTCATTCAATCACAATTTGTAAACTCATGAATCGGATAGTAGTGGACCTCCTGGTTTGCTCCAGTTGAGATCGCAATAACTGCATTTACAATTGTTTAGGGAAGACATTAAATGAGAAACACAACTCCTTTACTTAAGAGAAAATCGAGTTGAAATAAGATATTTTGAGGATTTGTGAACAATGATTGACATACTCTCAGTGAGATTCGAAATTTAGACTCTCCATCATGTTGTCTCTGCTGCCATATTCAACGTTAGTACCAGTTTTTGATAACGTGACCTTGACGATACCATTGTCCCTGCTGCCATAGGCAATGTTAGTACCAGTTTTTGATAACCTGACCTTGACAATACCATTGTGCCGAACATCTGTACAAAACCAACTAAAATATTTGCTTCAAAATTCCATAAAAATTCAACTACAGAAATGCCAAATTAAATAATCATTATAAGTGACAAAGAACCAGGCAATTGCGTGGTCGGTGTAAATAGTCAAATTGACATCACCTGGTTCAATCTCCACCTAAATATGTGCAAACCACAAAATATTAATATAAACAAGGAGTTATCTTCAAGTCGATAAAAGTTCGGTATGCCGATGATGTTCCATGCTTGACTTGATATAGACTTATAACAGTTTAATAGCTTGGTATTTTCCTGTCACCTAAATATGTGCAAACCACAAAATATTAATATAAACAAGGAGTTATCTTCAAGTCGATAAAAGTTCGGTATGCCGATGATGTTCCATGCTTGACTTGATATAGACTTATAACAGTTTAATAGCTTGGTATTTTCCTGTGGTCTGGACTTAAACATGGGAGCACAATATATGTATTAGAAGGGATAGCTTTCACAATATTGAATATTGTGAACACAAACGAAATTAGAAAAAATAAAATGCCTAAGGAGCTGTTTATATGGAGGAAAAAAATGGAAAATTACATTAATTAAAAAGTTATTACTCCATCCTGGAAAAAGTACGTTGTTAACTTGTTTATGTTGAATTTGTAATTTCAACCGCACATGGGCCAGCATTTAACGCACCTCAAAACCACCCAGCAATACCACAAACCACCGGTAACTTTATCGCACCGCTTTTGGTTGAAGGTAGTTTCCGTACACAAGAGCTCTGATACAATTTGGAGTTGACGCGTGGATAAGGCGTGACATCAGCCTCTGACATTTATCGGAAGGTAAATGTCGACTAAAAAGTGGCTTCCGATATTCTCCTCCGCCGTCTGATGTGCTCCAGCATTCCCCACCGTTGATCTTTCAAAGCTGCATAGTGGAGTAAAGCTCGGTAAAAAAGGCCTTCCGATATTCACCTCAGCCGTTCGATTCGAGGAGGGTAAATCAATGGTTGACGGGCATCTAAACCTGCATACTGGAAATATTAAAGGTTTAGCATGGAGTAAAATAAACTTTGGTTGACCGCCAGTTTTAAAATTAATGCATTTAATGAATTGGTCATAGTCGTAGGTAAAAGATTTAATTTTAATGTTACGACATGTATGGGCGTAGATTAAATAATGGCATGGGCAATGTCATATGTTTTTAATTTTATTGTTTTTTTAAATTTCACGGTAGTAAGTTTGTTTTTCATAGAACAAGTAAAAACATTTGTTTTGGTTGACCATTCTGTAAGTGTAAGAAATGTAAAAACGCACAGCAGGGCAGGAGCAAAGGCAAATATGTGAATGAAGAAAACCAGGGGAGGTTTGTATCAAAACCATGAATTGTTTCACACAGCAGTGAAAAGGTAAAATAGTAAATCCTTGTAATCTTTGTTTGCACACAGCAGTGAATGTAAATGAAATTTTTACACACAGTGGTGTAAAATTTCAAAGGAGACAGAGTAATTTCTTTTGTAATGTTTGGTGAATCCCTCTGAGTGAAAGAGGATGAATATATGTCAGTGAATTTTTGTTTTAATGGATAGAAATCATTTTATGGTGGTGCAATACTCTGTTTTGTGTAATTTCTTTTAAAGCTTCCCTGTGCACAAAAGATCCTGGAGTAAAGGAAACAGAGCATTGCCTCTGTGTTCTTGAATTTTGTGTTTTTGGGATTTTCCCAGAAAAATCCCCAACAGTGGTATCAGAGCAGGCTTAGGCTCTTTGAAGGTGACAAAGAAGCTGAAAGGAGGAGTCTTTTGTTGCAGCAGTCAATTGTTTTAAAATACACAGTCAAGGATTTAGAAACATAGTTAAAGAGTGCTAGGATGGCCAACACAAGCACTGGTATGGGTATGTTTAACACCCAGCTCCCACAGTTTAATGGGAAGAACTATGACTACTAGGAAATAACTATGAAAGCCCTGTTTGCCTGTCGAGATTTATGGGAATTAGTTCAAGATGGTTATGAAGAACCAGCAGATGAAAATGAGTTTAATAGATTAACTCAGGGAGAGAAAGATCTGTTAAAGACCAATAGGAATAAGGACTCAAAAGCCCTTGTATTTTTGTATCAAGCAGTGGACCAGAGTGTGTTTCCAAGGATAGCAGCAGCTAAGACATCCAAAGAAGCATGGCAGACCCTCAAGACAGCCTATCAAGGCACGGAGAAAGTGAAGACAGCAAAACTACACTTGCTAAGGAGAGATTTTGAGAATCTGAACATGAAGGAGTCAGACAACATTGACTCATTCTTCACTCATGTAATTGGTCTGATCACACAAATGAGGACTCATGGAGAAACCATTGAAGAAAGTAGGATTGTGGAGAAAATATTGAGGGTCTTACCCTCAAAGTTTGATGCTATTGTCACCACCATTGAAGAGACAAAGGATCTCTCAAACTTTTCAGTTGATGAGCTACATGCATCACTGATAACACATGAGCAGAGATTGAGTAGGAATGAAAACTCATCTATAGAGCAAGCCTTCAAGACCCAGATGTCCTTTGGAAGAGGAAGAGGTCAAGGCAGAGGAAACAAGAGAGGAAGAGGCAGAAGCCAGAACAGAGGTGGAAGGAACAGTCCAGCAAATGCTCAAGGAAGAGGCAGCAATCCAAATCAGAACCAAGGCCAAGGCAGCAGCCAGCAAAGAGAACAACATCATGCTCAAGGACAAAGGTATGAAAAATCCAATGTCCAATGCTATTATTGTAAAAAATATGGGCATTATGCCAGTGATTGTAGGAAGAATAAGCATGATATGAGTAATAGACAAAATGCAAATGTTACTAGAGAGAACATCAGCCAAACTAATGTATTGTTAGCTTGTAACATGGCTGAAACAAATAGTGAAGACATATGGTTTTTAGACTCAGGTTGCAG
>APFE031662351.1:0-12564 GCA_000404065.3 Pinus taeda | reverse complement strand
TTGGATCTCAAGTAGGTCTTCATCACCTATCTTTTATTTGCAATTAGGAACTTGTGTGATAGCATTGTTTGATTGTTGCTAGACCCGTTCTGGGCTAGTAGGGATCACCTCTATCCGTAGAGGGGATTTACCTCTCCAACAGTGCTGATATGGGAAGGCACTTAAACTAATATACAAATGCATATAGCAGTAGTTAGAGCAGTAGTAAAAACAAACACATGAGACAACAAGATAATATGGAGTTCACCCTGATATCTTGGGCAACATCTCCTTGAGCTCTAATCAACTCGATTAGGCTCTCTAGGATTATGGCAATAGTTCTTTTACAATTGCCTACACTTAACTCAAATGTTTTATACAGGAACATTGGGCTCAGAACACCATCTTATCCCCTGGCTCTTGGAGCTCTTCGTCTTTCTATCTCTAGCTCTTGGCTCTGGCTCTGGCTCTTGCTCTGGCTAGGACTCTGACTCTAGCTCTGGCTTTGTGGCTCTGCCTCTGGTTCTGGCTCTCAGCTCTTGCTTTTGGTGCTCGCTCTAGCTCTTGGCTCTGGCTTCTCTAAGCTCCTTCTCCCTGCCTTTTCCATGCCTCTGTGAGTCGCTCGACTTCCAAGAAAATCCAACAACAATATACTGATGTCACTTGAGCTCTTTCACTTTTCCACTCGACCTCCGAGTAACTCCAGAGTCTCTCTACACATTCAACATCTTCTCATTGTTTGCTTTTTTTTTCCTATTATAGTGAGCTCTTACTCTAGCTTTCCTGCTTCCAAGTTCTACTTACTGCTTCTTAGGCTGCTCTCTTTTTCTCCCCTTTTACTCTCTGTCTATTCATGGCCCTTAGAACCATTCCATTCCCCGAATATTATTTTCCTCTTCTACCCCTTCGGTTCGCCTGCTGCTGTTCGTTTGGAGTTCCCTACCTCTGCGTCATCTCCATCGTCCACAGGGAAGTGGCCACTTGTCCTCTCACAAACTGCGCCAGCTCTTCCTCGACAGTTCGGTAATCCAGTTGCACTATGGAATCTGCCAACTCATAATTCATGTCAGACTTCAAATCTTTATGCGTCATGTCTTATTTCTCCATCAAGCCCGGTCATCCATCAAGTGTAATCTCCACTGTTAGATCTAGAGCACCCAGATCCTACGATATTCACTCATTTCACATGATTGACTTGCTCGACCGTTAGCACGCGATCAGAGGTGGTTTTCTCTCTCATCCGCCAGACACGCGTCGAGTGCTAAATGGAATCGCTCGATTTCACCCAAATCCACTTACCGCCCAAGGGTGCCTCTGATATATATCGCCAGTTTTGGAGTGCGGGACCCACCTTTCGCCTTAGCGCTTTCCCCATGGTTTCCCCACTTCCCATGTGACCAAGCGCTCGGGGCCTTTACTTCTCGAGGGGTTTTTCCCAACGATGTGTGATTAGTGCTTTGCGTTAATCGTGCATCAGAAACAGCCACCATTTTCTAGTTTGAGCCTCCTAACTGTCATTTTTGTGCCATGCACAGTCCCCATGGGCCACCAGTCAATGCACTTTGACCAAAGGTCCTCGTTGCTCTTGTGCTAGCTACAAATTGTCATTGTTCAGAGGTTATTTCTGATAGGCTTCGACATCCATAAGACTTTAAACTTCGGTATGAGCTTTTACAGAGTTCAAGTAGCTTTAAGAGAGTTTAAGGATCCAATTTTGGATCAGTGGCATGAAAGCATATAGAAGCTTGGTGAATGTGTGAGAATGCAACATTAAATATAGTAGTTTGAATGCACCTGTTTGATGCTTAAATGTTGTATATGTACTTGTAAAAGGAAGTAATGATTTCAAGTCACATGCTCGAATTGTGAAGACTATTACAACAAAGAATTGAAGGTTGGTTTATATTTATATTGCTCATTCACCATTGGACATTAACTGTTGTGTTGAATATGCATTAAATTTGAGTTCTTGATAAAATGGTTGAAATTGAGAATTTATTAGAGTTATTGAGAACTCTAATCATGTCTACTACTGAAAGCACACTTAAAATCAGAAGTGACACTCCTTTTTATATTCAAACCTATTTGCAAAATGCACAAGAGAATATAGAGGTTTTACAACTTGAATCACAGTTACAAAGAGATGAGTTGCAATAGAAAATACATCCTTCTAAACTTGTTTTTGTTTAGAACAATCCCCTACTTAACTTTGAATCAGGATCCCATCAACAACCAACAAGCCCTCAAGTCAATAATGTTACAGTTGATTTAGATCTAGTGGCCAATGAAGCAGCAAAGCTACATGAAGATGCAAAAATTCAGCGTGCACTTCCCAAGTTGGTCATCAAACCTTGGGAAGAGCATGTCCATAACAAGCACATAACAGGTCTTGGATATGATAAGGAGGTTTCCTTTCACATTCTAGATTACCCAAAGCCAATCCAGTTTCACTGTGTTGTATTTCTTCATGACAATTCACCTTTAGTTGTTCTAGATTCTGGTCCTCTTCCATAACAACCACAACAGGTTGTTAAATGCCAACATTGTGACAAAGTTGGCCATATGAAAGATCATTGTTTTGATCTTCATCCATGTGATCACTGTCATAAAACCACTCATTTTTCAAACAAATGCTTCAAAGACAAGCCTCCTGCAAGAACAAAGATTCATCTTGGATGGATTACTTCTCGGAAATAGGCATCAACAACAAAGAAGATATTTCAGTCATATGTCAGAACTTGTTCTAGAGTATTAAACAGTCTTGCAATTGATTTGTATCCATCATCTCACCTTGTATCTAACAGGGGGGAAATGATGGTCATCTACAAGCTTCAAAGCCACATCAAGCGAGCCTAAGCCATAACCTACCATACCAGATTCAGAGTTGTAGCCAGAGACAAAGATGCCCCTGAGCATGCCTTCTGTTGGTGATCAGCCTTAAACCATCTATGCGGGTTTGAGAAATCTCTTCAAAGAATTGGGGACGCTTCCTCTAGCAGAAGAGTTCCAAGAACTGTATTAAGCATTCTGGATTTGGTGGTCATCTTTAAACCATCACAGGTTGATACCTCCCTTTTTAGGTTGAGGTTCTCCCTTTTATGTGAGGTGAGACCTCCCTTTCAAGGTTGAATGTTTCCCTCTTCAAAACATGAGGAGCACATCCTCTAGCAGAAGGGCTCAGCTTCATGCCAAGTTTGGAAGAGTTATGGGAACTGCACTAAGTGTTCCAGTGTTGGTGGTCATCCTTAAACCACCCCCCTTATACCAACGTTTTAGAGAGCACATTCAAACTAGTGCTGCCATGCTTTTTTGCACATTTTGTATTACAACTCTCTTCTTGTACTCATACATACCCCTTCAGATTAAGGGGGGGGAATGTTGGACACCTAATCCTCAATGGGTTGGTGTGGAATGTGAACATCCATTGGATTCCAAGAGATCTTCGAATATGGAAGCCAATGGTCACCCCAATGTACTATAAATGTACATCATGTATATAATATATGCAATTCAATGTTTATCATTCTGCATTCGCCATGTATGTGTTTGACAGTAAAGAACAAAACAAAAAATCAAAGAAAATAACAGAACAACAATGAAAGAAGTATGCACACGATGCAGGGCATGGCCCCAGATCATTGAAAATAACATTTTAAGTCTTTGCCATTGACAGGGAGAGTGTCAATCTTCCCATCAAGTGATTGTAAAGGATACATGTGTTGGTCAAGATTTTCGTGAATAGTAAAAGGGCCAATCCATAGGGACAAAAACTTAGTATGTTTTCCTTTGTCTTCATGGGGTTTATCCCACTTCAAGATTAATTTACCCACAACAAAGCTAGTGTTCCCTGCATACTTCATTTTGAACCATCTCTTGATACAGTTCTGGTGAAGTGTGAACTTTTCTTTTGCTTTCATCATTTCTTCCTACAGCTTGTGTAATGTGTCCATCCTACATTGAACCAATAGACACAGCTTGCCTTGGGATTCTTAGGATAACTAGAGAGCAGGAAAGTAGATATTTGGTGGGAGGATGGCCTCTTTTCTGTATACCAAGAAGTAGGGGGGGGTATTTAGAGAGAGTTTGGGTATGACTCGATCAGCCCAAAGATCATTCACCAGTGTGGAATGCTAGTTTTGTTGTTCAGAGTACATGGTATTTTTTATGATGTGGATAAGATTTTCATTTTTACATGCTACAAGACCATTTCCCTCTTGGTTAGTAGTTAACTAAATTCTTTAACAAAATACAATTTTGCAATGAAAAGTCATAACATTTAATAAAGAGACGTACATTTCATTGTCAAAAACAAGTGATGCAGGAATCCCAAACCTCGAGATGATCTTCAGTCTTATGAAGCTGATGACTTTTTGGCCATTCACTTGTTTGGCCAAAACTGCTTCTGTCCACTGCGTGAAGTAATTTGTAGCAATTAAGATGTAGCAGGTGTTTCTTTGACAAATGTGGGAAAATATCCCTAATGATGTCCAAACCCCACTTTTGGAATGGTTCGTCCATTGCAACAGGCTACAACGGTGTTGTTGACCTTCGTTTTCTGTTGACACATCTCTGATAGGCTAAACACTTGCGGGCATAGGCATGTGCATCTTTGAATAATGTAGCACAATTTACTATTTTTGGCAGTTTTTCTGGTCCTGAAATTTCGGAGCCGTTTTGAGGCCCTAAACGATTTCTTTTTGCAAAATTTATTTAGTGATTTTTATGGCAATCACATTAGTAGTTGCAGTCCTCTGAGAGATATTTCCAACGAGTTATCACACACGTCAAATGGAGATAATATGACCAAGTTATGACCTCGGGAAGTTGGTTGCCCAACTAACCCAAATGGGGCCCATAAACTCTTGGTGTTACATCTCCTCCGGTTAGGGTTTTGGTTATTTAGGGTTTTCTCTTATTATCCAATAATAAAAAGGCCCTTGAACCTCATTATAACTCAATTTAGAGGCATGTAGCTTCCACATCTCTTCTCAGAGATAAGCTACCACGGCTCGAGCTATCTTATTTCCATTCTGTTTGTAAGCATAGTTCAGGATTTTTCTATTAATGGAATGAAGTGGTTTTTTGTTGCAGATTTGTGTTTATGATTATATCTATAAGTTCTTGTTTTCCTATTTCAGTTCGGATCAGTTTTGTTACCCATGAAGTGACCCCCAGTTGGTCCATCATCGAGATCACATAACACCCTTTCTGAATCTTATGCCTCCAAGCACCTGACCAAAACGTCGTCCTGATGTTTTTTGTAAAAAACTCCATGCACCAACTGGTAAGATAAAGCTTTTGGTTGGAGTGCCCTCTTCTAGCGCATAGAAAAGTGGGAGGGAATGGTTCCATACTCAAGGTACTAGCACATGTCTGTGTACCAAGAGTTTATGTGCGAAGTGGGGGGTTTCACTCAAAATTATACATTTCAATTTCTTAATCCCAGCCAACGAGATCTACTTCTTCCTCTTGCACATGTACTGCCTCAGCTGCTAATATGCAAAGACCATGACCCTTTATGGTGTGGAATGGCTGGATGTTAGACAACAAACTCTTGCATCTCAGTCATCCAATTCGCTCGTCTCTCACCCAGCTCTTGCAAAACAAGCAGTGATATGACTGTTGGGTGTGGCACAAAGACAACGCAGTGGTTTTTCAACAGGTAGGGTATGAAATGTTTAACCACATTGTATATAGCATATGCTTGTTTCTCCAAGGTGGGATAGTTTAGTTAAAGTCCTTGCAATCTCGTGCTCATGAAATAGATGGGTCATCCATTGTTCACTTGTCTTTCTGAGTGAGCACAGCAGGGAGTGAAATATTGAAAGAAAACATGTAGAGCAGGAAATATTTGTTGAAGTTTGGGCTATACAGTGCATGTGCCTTTGTTATAGCTTGCTTAATCCAAGAAAATGCTTCCTTTTCCTTCTTTCCTCAACTATACACTGTGTCCTTCTTCATCATCTCTTGTATGGGTTTGACACTCTGCGCATAATCGGGGATGAACTTTTTGAGGAAGTTGATATTCCCTAGGAAGGGCTACATAGCTTTGTTATTCATGGGACGAGGAATCTACGTGATGGTCTGAACATTGTCTAGATCTACCTTGATCCACTCTTGGAAATGATGTGGCCAAGGAGGTTACCCTCAGACACTACGAAGACTCTCTTCTTGGGATTCAAGGATATCCCGTACTTCTGGCATCGCTCAAATATTTTCTTGAGATGATGCAGGTGGTCTAACCAATATCTAGATAATATTGTCATATAACCGAGGTAGACCACTACGCTCTATCCGATGAGCCCAAAAAAAACAATGTTCATTGCGAGTTGAAATGTAGTGCATTTTTTACCAACCCAAACGACATTCTACAGTAAGTGTTGGGAGTGGGATCCCCCAAGGGCAGTTTTGGGGCTAAAATCCCATGTTTAAGTCAATTTTTGTAATATAATTGTAAAGACTCTGCATTTTGTGGTCGTGGAGCATGAAGGTGTTATGTGTCAAAAAGGTTAGTCTGCCCTTAGTTCTGTAAAGTAAAGTCAGTTGTAAGAGACTACCCCTTGTCCACGGACCATGGGATTGTATAAAAAGAGCTAAGATCTAAGTAGTTTAAAGACAGAATACAATGGGAGATTATGTAATAGAGTGATAGATCTGAAGAAGAATTCTAATTCTTGGTTCATAACGTAGGTAGAAGCTCTGCAGCTGAGTGCGCAGAGGCTTAGGGTAGAAGTCTGCAGCTGAGTGCGCAAACCCCTACAGCTATGTGTGTAGGGTGGACAAAGTCTGTAAACACTTGGAAGATATTAATAAAGAGATATATTCTGTAATTTATGTGTCCTTGTTCTATTGATACATCTGGATATTTTATCTATGAATTTCCTTTATTATGCTTATATGATGCGTGAAAGACCTCAATTACATTAATTAATTGGACGTAGTTACAAATATCTATTTACACGGTGTTAACTATAACTATTTGATAAGATAAGAAAATCACTTAGATTAATTAGGGAATTTGTACAACACGCTGCTCTATCAGCGCGAAAGTACTTAAGTAGTAGATTAGGGTTGTGAGAAGGTCGATTGTACCCTTTCACCGAGGTACTGAAGGCTGGAATAGAAGGCTAGTCTTGCAAGCCCTAGAGCGAAGCGACTTGTGCAAAGGTAGGGATAGAAGGAATCAAACAACCTCACATCCATCTCAGGGTGCGGAAACTTGGTTCCAGCATCCCCCCATATTGATTTAGGTGAGACTTCAGTCCACACTCCACGGGCTGATGCCGAAAGGGTCAGTAGTGTAGGAATTTGTTTGACTAATTAATGTTGAACCTGGGTCAAGCCCCCTAAAGCCAACAAATGGTTCCATTTCCAGGACCGGAATCTGCATAAGATATGTGTGATGTTGTATCACTGGAATCCAACTAAGAAGGAGATTGGAGACTACTTGGATAGGAAGATCCACGAATTCGGGGCACAAGAAAATAGAAACCCGTGACTAACAAAGGAACAGTGGTTGGACATATACCTTTATATAGAGATCCACGAGATATTTTTCTGCTCCTTCCCTATTGAGCTATACAAGTGGATCGCGAAGCTAGCAGATAACCAAGGAAGGTGGAAACGTGATGGTCCTATTGTGTGGATCCTGGAGCTAGTGTGAAGGTTGGAAGCGTAAGAGGATAAGATCACCTGTAATGTCGATCATTAGCTCGATCACATCATAGGAGGATTTGTGACTGAATTCATGGTTGACACCTCAATCAGCTACAAGGAAGCGAAGCGACACTTTTTTGAAGGACTACGAGGTAAGTACATAAAATCTTTGGATACCTGGATTAAAACATTATTGTGTGAAAAACAAGTTATGCAGCTATCTTGATGTTCGAGACTATGCAAAGCAGAAAAACTTACAGGAATGATGGAAAAAAAGGTCCAGAGTATATTCCCTTGATTTCACCTCCACGAGGTGACGAAGAAGGGATAGCGAAGGTTTCTTTGCGAAGTGCAATTCAGTTAATAAGACAAGGATTCCCGTGAAGACAAGGAGTCCCTTGATTTCACTTCCACGAGGTGACGAAGAAGCGAGAGCAAAGGTTTCTCTGCCCGCACCACCTCCAACTTCACCCATACCACCTCCACCTCCACCGCAGTTCAGTATGGAAAATACTATGAAGCTGCCTTTGTTCAAACGCTTTGAAAATGAAGACCTAGACCAATTCTGGTTCATTGTGAGGGCTGTATGGGAAGCTCAAGGTGTTATAGATGATCATATAAAGAAGGTGACACTGGTTAGTGCTCTGCAAGATTGTGTGCTAACCTAGTATGTTACGTATTCTAATGATAACCAAAATGCTGGAGTGGCAGACATCCAGGTAGCACTGAATAGAGAATTTAATGGGCCTAAATCTAAGGCGCAGTCGATTGTGGGATTCAAAGAAATCATGATGCAACCAGGTGAGATGCCTTAGGAACTAGATTAGAGGTTGAAGTGTACAATCCACGAAGCCAACATGAATTTGATAGATGGACAGCATCACGAGTGGTTTGTAGCTTCGATACTACCACACTTAGGGAGTGCGTTGTCACAGCAGAAGATAACAACTCAGGAAGAGGCCTTGGAGATTTCCATGAGGCTACACGAAACCCCGCTACAAGATCCAAATCTAGGAGTTCAGTAGATCCATGTGTAGTTAAAGAACCTATGCCTTGAGATGTAAAGTCTAAAGCAAGACAAGACAGTTCAACTAGAGGTGTGCGAGGAGGTATGGCACTTGAAATGCAAGAGTCAGGATCATGACAAAGACCATTTCTCGATCTTTGCAAACTACATTACAAGAGGAGGACTAATGCCTTTAAGGCCAGAAGCTCAAGAAGGACCTAGCACGGCGCCTGCATTATGGTGCACACTCTTTAAAGTAGTTGGAAAACATGCCATGGATAACTATCACTTGCTATAGAAGTTTGTACAAGCACCGCAATAGCTGTTCTACAACTTTTGTAGGTCGGGAGGAAATGATGAGCGTACTTGCAGGAGCTATGAATTGATGATGGACAGAACTCCCACCTATAGGGTTCAGGTTGAAATGCGGCCCCTTGACCAAAGCGCAAGGATGGCACGGACAAGATTTCAAGGGCGTGGATGAGGCCGAGGTGAAGGAGGACCTAGCAGAGGTTAAGGATAGTTGATTTGCTATAATTACGAAGGACCACGACATTATGCCCATGATTACACTAATCCAATGTGTTTGTCATACAAGTATTGCACATTGTTGATCATGAAACATAAGATTTTCCTACGTTGATAGCTAGAATATGTGACAAAGGGGCGCTACCACCTCTGCCGACTCAAAACCTGCATATGATGAGGTCTGAGCCACGCGAGGAAGATACAAATGTAAATATAGGACTCCTAAGTGGAATCGCGATAGGATATGACAAGGGGAAACAGCTAGAAGATAGTACGTGGGTTCACAAAGCTCTAGTGAAGGAGGCTAAGTTCAATTTGGAACGCGCGTGCGAAACCTTCATGGAAGCTAAGAAGAGCTTCATTCAGGCCTCCTCCTCAGGAAGCAAGGATAGGCCTAAGCATGAGATGGATCCTTCTATGCTCACAACTTTCTTGGAGACTGTATGAAGTTACTGCATGATAGTAAGGTTGTGAAAGGGTTACAATAGCTCATCAATAGATGCGCTGGAACCGCGACGGGTGAGCCATGTATAGTACGAAAGATTGGCAAGCATAAAACAAGGATGGGACAGGAGATGAGACTGACATCGCAGATATGGGAATATGAAATGGATCATGTTATTTTGGACCAAGGGTCAAATGCAAACCGAAGCAGACTTGGGAAAGAATGGGGAGACCTGCACTGTAATGGTCTCCGATTCAACTAAGGATGGTGAATCAATAGAAGAGCATCCCCATGGGGTGGTTGTAGGGGGTGACTGTGGATATCGAGGAAGTGAGCACACTGGCTGAGTTTGAAGTAATAGAGATAGTGGATGATAGCAATCCCTATCCTGCGCTCCTGGGAATTGACTGAGCTACTGATATGAACGGGGTAATCAATATGAAGAAGCGAAAGATGATCTTTGAGAAGAAATCATTGCGCGTAATAGTACCCCTTGATCCTGTTGAAGGATCAAGCTATACTAAACCAGTCCGTGATTATGAGAGTGATGATGATCTGTAATGTATCTATAAGATAATAGCGTTAGACCAAGATTGGGTGAATCCCACTACAGATGGACAGACTACATGGGATTGCGAGAGTTCCTACACTTCAAACTTTGATGAAGAAATAGAATGTTGGCAGAATCCGTTACATGAAATAACTACGTTGAATTGCAACATGATGACCCGATCATTGTATTGTGTGTCATCTGAAGTAAGAAATCTGCCTACTTATGATTGTCTGAATGAGATAGATATCTTTTTAGATGCATTTGAAAGGGGGGTACCAAAAAAACAGCGCTTCCAGGCATTGGATTGGGCACTGCGTGATACACTCGCAAGATGATGGGGTACGCATAAAGGAAGCTTTGAAGATTGGCGCAAATGTAGGAGGCTAATGAGAACAAAATTTGGGAAGCCTAAGATGCAACTGACGGACAAGTATGATGGACAGGATGATCCGCATGCGCATTTGGCCAAATGGACCCAGGCCTATGGAGAAAAGCCCCAACCTGAGTGGGTGCACTTGTTCTTTCATACCCTGGATGTGGTCTCAATGAATTGGTACGTAGAAATAGAGCTCCACCATGGGACGGGTGAATGGGATATCCTGCATGAAGGATTCATGATGACATTCAGTTTTGAGTATGGGTTTGATAGTATTGATGAAACGCTATAAGAGGTGAAAGTAGCAACTGCACAAAAGATTCTACACATTGGGTTGTGGTGGCCAACCCTTCATCAGGACTCAAAAGCATATTGCATGGCATGTAATGTGTGTCAAAGGACTAGCAGTGCATCGTGGAGGGATGAGATGCCTTTGAATCCACAAAGGTTGTTATGACCCTTTGAGAAGTGGGCGATAGATTTTGTAGGACCTATTCAGCCACAAGGAAAGACAGGACAGAGTATTTGACTCGTTGGGAAGAGGCACAGCCTGTGAAGGATTGCACAGACTCGACCACTACAAATTTCCTCTGTGAGCATGTACTAACGTGATTTGGTTGTCCAAAGATCTTGATGAGTGATCGTGGTACACACTTCTTGAATGAGATGATCAGTGCACCGACAGAGGAATTTCAGGTATACCACTAGAAGGGTACACCTTATCACCTATAGGATAATGGGACGGTCAAAGCATTCAACAAAGTGCTCAAAAATGCGCTAACCAAGGTTTTTAATGCTCAGTGAAGTGATTGGGACCTACGTGTACCTGTAGCACTATGGGCTTATTGAACGACATGCAAGAAGTTGACTAGACAAACCCCTTTTTGACTTGTCTATGGTGGTGAAGGGATAATGCCTATGGAATACATCGTGCCTAGTCTGCACATAACAGTGCTCACAGGTATGATGGATTGCAGAGCCAAGGAGGAGAGGCTCGCACAGCTGGATGAACTGGAGGAAGAAATATTTTTGGATGGATTTCACCAGCATGTCCAAAATCAGCACGAAAATTCATGGCATGATCAACACATCAATCTATGCACATTTAAGGTAAATGAATTGGTTTTGCTATATGATACTAAGTTTGATAAATTTCCAAGGAAATTTAGGACGCACTAGTTAGGGCCCTACATCATTAAGGAAATTACCAATGGAGGGGTGGTATAGCTGGTCAAATTAAATGGAGAACCCTTCCCAGGAAAGGTGAATGGTAGTCACTTGAATCCATACAGTGATGGTCCGGCCATGTGACTAAATGAAGGTAGCATAGTCTTAGCACTCCAGGCAGCTGAAAGGAGGCACAGGACTATAAACTACATTTCCTAGGTTGGGGAGCTACGTGATTGAAAAATGGTGCGAAGCACGGACGTGTCACTGGGTCCACAGCAGCGTGGAGGGAGTTGCCCTTCCCAGGGAGAAATCACACAGGTCAGCTGGAAAGTAACCATTAAATTCACTGTTCATGGAAAGATGGCAGAAGTGAGGCCAAATAGAACGGGCGACCAGAATTTAAGACAAAATTTATGGCTTATATCCTTGAAAATTTGTCACCAATCCGACATTAATCAACTGATTTTGGGGGGAACGATTGGATTTGAATTCGAAATGCCCTATAAATTACAAGTGGTTGTCTAGCGAAAAACACTTGGCATTTTGAGTATTCAACATTGAGCTCGCAAGAACCTATGAATCGTCAGCAATACGAGCTTTTGATAGTTTCTAGGGTATTTTTTACTTTGTCAGCAGATATGTAGGAATTCTTGCAGAAGATCATGTCAGTGCCCCTAGAAGTTATCAATACACAGCAAGTAGTAGAGGAACCTACATAAGAAATGGAGAGACAGGCAGAAGTAGCTGCCCTGGAAGTGGCTGAAGTATTGTTAGAGGTCCCTAAATTGTCGATAACACTGAGACCGAAGCCAACCCCAACCAAGGAGACCGCGAAGGACAAGGGCAAGCAG